>WNYA01000151.1:4300-252955 GCA_019512145.1 Engystomops pustulosus | reverse complement strand
GCTGTACTATACAGGGGATACACTGCTCTGCTGCTGTACTATACAGGGGATACACTGCTCTGCTGCTGTACTATACAGGGGATACACTGCTCTGCTGCTGTGCTACTGCTGTACATCCGGATTTTTAGGATAAAGGAGCGGACATTGGTTATTTTGGCTCTGTGGCTAGTTTGGTGTTTAGGCGTAAAACTGGTGCAAAGACAACAGAAAACGAGCATTAATTCTCAAAAAATGTGCATTTGAGATAGAGGCAAAACTACAAATACAAATGAGGTCAGGAATGGGGGAAATAGGATAAATGACCCCCAATATCCATCTATTTATCCCATATCCATCCAGGAGCCGGAGTCCTGCTACACGCAGCCCCATTGTATAAACTGGGTGTAACAAGGATTTGTCTTGTATGGGGGGGCACATACTTTTTGACAGGGTGGAGGGGGGGGCACATGCTTTTTGACAGGTTAGTTCATCCTGTAATTCCACTCATCTCCGGATCAGTTACTGTGAGGATATTTTCCGTGTTTCCCTTTGTGGCCATTAAACCCTGATACATGAAGCTTCATCTGAACAGCGGCGTGAAACGCGATGCCCCCGAGCGGCGTCTGTGGAAACTTGTGACATCTCCAGGTCCCGTCACCTGCATCCAAGAGATGAAACAGGACGGACCAGATTCTCTATCTCACCATAAGTGAACTGTAAGTGTATTAGGGGGTTGCATAAGTAATCACACCCCATGATATACTTATTATCGGGGTCTTTCTCATGATCTGGAGGATCCGTATAGTGTTCCAGGATCCTTCTTTGTAAAGGAAATAAAATTAAGGATTACAAATACATATTAGGGCGTGATTACTTATGCAATCGCCTTCCTACACTCTGATTGATTGAAGGACACGGGACTCTCACACAATGGGGCACATTTACTTACCCGGTCCTGCGCGTTCCCTCGATCCGGAGTGTCCGACGCAATGCCCTGTGCCGCGATTCACAAAGATTGTGCGTCCAATATCTTGAATTATACACAGACAATGCCCTTACATGCACCAGGGAGAAGAAGGTGAACTCCAGGGACCTGAACGGGGAAGCGACACATGCAGGATATCGGGCGCACGATCTTAGTGACTCCCCGCACAGTGCATTATACACGGACAATGCACTTACATGCACCATGAAAAGAAAGGGAACTCCCGAGGAACCTGCAGCGGGGATAAAAGCGATCACAATCGACAGGCGATATCGGGCACACGTCTAGTGACTCCCCGCACAGCCATTATCACGGACAATGCACTTAATGCACCAGGAAGAAGAAGGTGAACTCAGGGGACCTGAGCGGGGAAACGGAACACATGCAGGATATCGGGCGCAGATCTTAGTGACTCCGCCCAGCACGCATTATAAGGACAATGCACTTACATCACCAGAAGAGAAGGTAGGACTAACGGGACCTGAGCGGGACGAGGCGAAGCGACATGCAGATATCGGGCACAGATCTTAGGGACTCCCCGCACAGCGGCATTATACACGGACAGGAACTTACATGCACCAGGAAGAAGAAGGTGAACTCCCGGGACCTGAGCGGGGAAGTGACACATGCAGGAATTCGGGGCACGATCTTAGTGACTCCCCGCCACAGCGCATTATACACGGACAATGCACCTACATGCAACGGAAGAAGAAGGTGAACTCCGGGACCTGAGCGGGGAAGTGACACATGAGGATATCGGAGCGCACGATCTTAGTGACTCCCGCACAGCAGCATTAACACATGACAATGCACTTACATGCACCAGGAAGAAGAAGGTGAACTCCGAGGACCTGAAGCGCGGAGCGGAACATGCAGGATATCGGGCAGGATCTTCGTGATCTCCCGCACGCATATATACACGGACAATGCACTTACATGCACAGGAAGAAAGGTGAACTCCCGGGACCTGAGCGGGGAAGGACAAATGCCAGATTCGGACGCACGATCTTAGTGACTCCCGCAAGCATCATATACACTGACAATGCACTTACATGCAACCAGGAGAAGAAGAGTGAACTCCGGGACCTGAGCGGAGGTAGATAAGTGACACACGAGCAGATATCCGGAGCGCAGAAACTTAGTGTGACCCACCGCACAGCTGCATTATACTGCGGACAATGCACTTACATGCACCAGGAAGAAGAAGGTGAACTCCTGGGACCTGAGCGGGGAAGCAACACATGCAGGATATCGGGCGCAGGATCTTAGTGAATCGCTGCACGCAGCATTATACACGGACAATGCACTTACATGCACCGGGAAGAAGAAGGTGAACTCCAGGGACCTGAGCGGGGAAGCGACACTTGCAGGATATCGGGCGCACGATCTTAGTGTATCGCTGCACGCAGCATTATACACGGACAATGCACTTACATGCACCAGGAAGAAGAAGGTGAACTCCAGGGACCTGAGCGGGGAATTGACACATCAGGATTGGACGCACGATCTTAGTGACTCCGCACAGCGCATTATACACAGACAATGCACTTACATGCACCAGGAGAAGAAGGTGAACTCCAGGACCTGAACGGGGACGGCGACACATGCAGGATATCGGGAGGATACTAATGACTCCCTGCACGCATTATACACGGACAATGCACTTACATCACCGGGAATAGAAAGGTGAACTCCAGGGACCTGAGCGGGGAAGCGACACAATGCAGATATCGGACGCACGATCTTAGTGACTCCCCGCACACGACATTATACACCGGACAATGCACTTACTGCAACCAGGAAGAAGAAGGTGAACTCCCGGGACCTGAGCGGGGAGTGACACATGCAGGATATCGGGGGCAGGATCTAAGTGACTCCCTGCACAGCGCATTATACACGACAATGCACTTACATGCACGGAAGAAGAAGTGAACTCCAGGACCTGAGCGGGGAAGTGACACATGCAGAATATCGGGCGCACGATCTTAGTGACTCCCCGCACAGCGGCATTATACACGGACAATCACTTACATGCACCAGGAAGAAGAAGGTGAACTCCGGGGACCTGAGCGGAAGTGACACATGCAGGATAGCGGGCGCACGATCTTATGACCCCCGCACAGCGCATTATACACGGACAATGCACTTACATGCACCGAGAAAGAAGGTGAACTCCGGGGCCTGAGGCGGGAAGTGACACATGCAGGATATCGGGCGCACTATCTTAGTGACTCCCCGCACAGCGCATTATACACGACAATGCACTTACTTGCACCAGGAGAAGAAGGTGAACTCCGGGGACCTAGCGGGGAGTGGACACATGCAGGATATCGGCGCAGGACTTAGTGACTCCCCGCACAGCGCATTATACACGGACAATGCACCTACATGCACCAGAAGAAGAGGGTGAACTCCATGACCTGAGTGGAAGCGACACATTCAGGATATCGGGCGCAGGATCTAGTGACCTCCCCGCACAGGCATATTACATGGACAATGCACTTACATGCACCAGAAGAAGAAGGTGAACTCCGAGACCTGAGTCGGAAACGACCACATGCAGGATATCGGACGCACGATCTTAGTGACTCCCCGCACGCGCATATACATGGACAATGCCACTTACATGCACCGGAGAGGGTGACTCCGGGGACCTGAGCGGGACGACACATGCAGGATATCATGGTGCACGATCTTAGTGACTCCCCGCACAGCGCATTATACACGGACAATGCACTTACAGCACCAGGAAGAAAAGGTGAACTCCGGGGACCTGAGCGGGGAAGTGACACTGGCAGGATATCGGGCGCAGGATCTTAGTGACTCCCCGCACAGCGCATTATACACGGACAATGCACTACATGCACCAGAAGAAGAGGTGAACTCCAGGGACCTGAGTGGGGAAGCGACACATGCGGATATCGGACGCACATCTTAGTGACTCCCCCACAGCGCATTTATACATGGACAATGCACTTACATCACCGGGAAGAAGAAGGTAACTCCGGGACCGGACCGGGGAGCGACACATGCATGCATCGGGTGCAGGATCTTAGTGACTCCCCGCACAGCGATTTATCACTGACAATGCACTTACATGCCCAGGAAGAAGGTGAACTCCGGGGGACTCTAGCGGGGAAGCGACCCATGCAGGATATCGGACGCACGATCTTAGTGACTCCCCGCACAGCGCATTATACAGGTTGACAATGCACTTACATGCACCGGGAAGAGAGGTGAACTCCTGTACCTGACGGAGAAGCGACACATGCATGCATGATATCGGGGCGCACAAATCTTAGTGACTCACCGCACAGTGCATTATACAGGACAATGCACTTACATGCACCAGGAAGAAGAAGGTGAACTCCTGGGACCTGAGCGGGGAAGCGACACATGCAGGATATCGGGCACACGATCTTAGTGACTCCCCGCACAGCACATTATACACGGACAATGCACTTACATGCACCAGGAAGAAGAAGGTGAACTCCGGGGACCTGAGCGGGGAAGTGACACATGCAGGATATCGGGCGCAGGATCTTAGTGACTCCCCGCACAGCACATTATACATGGACAATGCACTTACATGCACCAGGAAGAAGAAGGTGAACTCCGGGGACCTGAGCAGGGAAGCGACACATGCAGGATCTTAGTGACTCCCCGCACAGCGCATTATACACGGACAATGCACTTACATGCACCAGGAAGAAGAAGGTGAACTCCGGGGACCTGATCGGGGAAGTGACACATGCAGGATATCGGGGGCAGGATCTTAGTGACTCCCCGCACAGCGCATTATACACGGACAATGCATTTCGGGTGAACTCCGTCGGCCGGGTAAGTAAATGTGCCCCAATTTGTCCCAAAGATAACTTGATTCATACAATTACACGGAAACATCAAAAAAGATACGGAAGTGAAAAACCAAAACAACAGGAAAACAAAAAACTGTGAGCTTTAAAAAAAATGTAAATATAACTAAAACAATCCTAAATAAATAAAAATCATGTAAAAATCTGAGACAAAAACACACACAACGGTAGATCTGCGTGGGGAGCCCACCACCCGGTCGTTGCCAGCCTTGTCAGGTCTATTGGTATTCATGTATTTATGTGACACAGGTTACACCTTTTATAGGAATTTCATGTGTTATGTTTGGTTCTTGACCGAGTTGTTCTCCTGAGACTCGCTCATGTGGCTGCTTATCTAAAAGGTGATGTTTTTGTTGTACAGGCAGTCTCCACATTACATACAAGATGGGTTCTGTAGCTTTGTTCTTAAGTTGAATTTGTATGCAACTCGGAACTGTAAATTTTATAATTTTAACCACAGACAATCCAACTGGATTTTAAAACTTTTGGGTTGTCATAAGAACGGGGATTAGTAATAAACCTTAACTGCAGACACCTCTGATAGCTGTTACAACTGTTTATTGTAACCTAGGGCTACAGTACAGTAAATTACCAACATCCAGAGGTCCGTTTGTAACTAGGGGTCGTCTGGGAGTCAGGTGTTCCTTAGGGGACCTCCTGTATACCAGGAACAAGTACCATCGTGTACAATATTTCCCTGTGTTATATCTATTGTGATTAATTGATCTGGAACTACCAGACGGTTTCATGTCTACGGCTATAGGGTGGTGGATTCAAAGGTGTTTCCGTTTTTGTTGGGTGCATATTTGTACTTTTTAATTGCTTTTAGAAAATATATGTATCTGTGTTTTGTCTGTATTTGATAGAAGTTGCCCCCCCCCACCTTGTTAAAATCAAACAAAATTGGTGTCAAACATTTGTGCTACGTTTTCGGTTGTGCCGCTATCGTTTTTAAGATATTAATGAAAGTTTCCAGAGGTCATCAGAGGTCAACTAGCCCCCCCCCCCCACATTGCCCAAATCAAACAAAACTGCTGCCGAACAATTCTGCTACGTTTGTGCAGGTTTGTGCTGCTCAAATTTTTTTCTGTGCTGTTTTTGTTTTGAATATATGAACAAAAATTTATAGGTCAAAAGTTCAACCAGCCACCCCACATCAACCGAATCAAACAAAACTGGTGTCAAACGTTAGTGCTACGTTTGTGCAGCAAAAATTTTCGTTTGGGCCGCTCATCTCCTCTACTTCGCACTAATATGACCCAGGGAGAAGCAGAGGAGTGAGAGCGGACACATCTGAGAAGATATGGGTCTCAGCGATCTATACTGATACAATCTACTGGAATATTGTAGGATTTTCTACGCCCCCGCACGCCTCCTCCATAGACTTCTATGACCTCACTTCTCAGTGCATCGGTATCACATTTACCACATATACCGTAGCTCCTTCTTACCGTACAAGAGCAGAAGGATAAAAACTCATAACTACACTGACTACAAATTAAACATTTTTTCCAGTCCTTTCCAGTATTAAAGTAGTCATCCTCATTGTGTACTACTCCTCTCATCATTTCTTTATTGGTCAAAGTGGTAGAGTACAATGCAAGACTTACAGCGGGTCCCAAGACAAAAGGCTGAACACAGTATGACAAATGAATGTACAGAAGTGACCACTTATCCCACGATTTTCACCTCAACTGATGAACTATCTAAGTCGTTGGGCACAACCTCCAAGTTCTCATGAGTTTTCTGGTGTCTAATGAGAATAGGATTCTGGGTAAAACTTTTCCCACATATCAAACATGGAAAGGGCCTCTCCCCGGTGTGAATTCTCTGATGCTTAATAAGAGCTGTTTTCTTGGTAAAGCGTTTCCAACATTCTGAACATGAAAATGGCTTCTCCCCTGTGTGAGTTCTCTGATGTTTAACGAGACTTGATGTCAGAGCAAAACATCTGCCACACTCCATACATGAATAGGGCTTCTCCCCAGTGTGGATTCTATAATGTTTGACAAGATCCGATTTCTGGGCAAAAGATTTTCCACATTCCGGACACGAAAATGGTTTCTCCCCTGTGTGAATTCTCTGATGCTTGATAAGATCTGATTTCTTGATAAAACATTTCAAACACTCGGAACATGAAAAAGGCCTTTCCCCCGTGTGAATCTTATGATGTTTAAAAAGATCAGAGCTCTGTGTAAAGCATTTCCCACATTGCTGACAGGAATATGGCTTCTCTCGTGTGTGAGTTCTCTTGTGTTTGACAAGATCTGATTTCTGGGTGAAAGATTTTCCACATTCAGGACATGGAAAAGGTTTCTCCCCCAGGTGGGTCCAATAATGATAATCCAGACCATGCTTCTTGGCAAAACATTTCCCACAATCAGAACATGAAAACGGCTTCGTTCCCGTGTGAATTTTTTGATGTTGTACCAGATTTGATTTCTTGGTAAAAGTTTTCCCACATTCTGAACATGGGAAGAGCGCCTTCATTTTGTTGGTTTTCTTATGTTCTAGATGCAGCTTCTTGGTAATAAGGCCATGCCCTGAATCCAAACATGACAATGAGTTCTCCTCTGTGTGAATTCTCTGATGTTCCTCAGAACCTGGGTTTTGCAGATTACAATGCGAACATTGAATCGATATCTTTCCAATCTGAGTTTTTTTCGTGAACTTGTGCGTAAACCATTCCCCACATCGTAAACATAGACATTTGGTTTCTCCAAGTAAATTATGTGAGATCTTATTTTCGTTTCCTGTGTATGCAAAGTTGTTGTGTCCATGGTCCTCATTGAAGCCATCTAGAAAAAAAAAGAACAGTTGTGTAATCATTGGTTTGGGCTTAAGCTTAAAGGGAACCTATCACCACCTCATACATGTGGATATGGACCATTCTGCTACAACGGACTGAACCCTGGCCACTTACACATCTCCCTGTAAGAGTCACCCATACTTCCTTAAAGTATGTGGGAGTCCATATAGGCAGATCTACCAGATCAATTCCCTCTTCTTAACCGCACAATTGGAGCCATATTTAAATAAATGGGAGACACTCCCCCTATCGGTCCTGGCAGAGGGACACCTCTTAAAGATGATGTCCCTCTCCAAACTTGGACTGGATCGGGAAGAAATCTAACCTGGCTTGCCTCCTCCGGCATGTCCTGGACTGGATCGGGAAGAAATCTAACCTGGCTTCCCCGCACAGCGCATTATACACAGACAATGCACTTACATGCACCAGGAAGAAGAAGGTGAACTCCAGGGACCTGAGCGGGGAAGTGACACATGCAGGATATCGGGCGCAGGATCTTAGTGACTCCCTGCACAGCGCATTATACACGGACAATGCACTTACATGTACCGGGAAGAAGAAGGTGAACTCCTGGGACCTGAGCGGGGAAGCGACACATGCAGGATATCGGGGGCACGATCTTAGTGACTCCCCGCACAGCACATTATACACGGACAATGCACTTACATGCACCAGGAAGAAGAAGGTGAACTCCAGGGACCTGAGCGGGGAAGAGATACATGCAGGATATCGGGTGCAGGATCTTAGTGACTCCCCGCACAGCACATTATACACAGACAATGCACTTACATGCACCAGGAAGAAGAAGGTGAACTCCGGGGACCTGAGCGGGGAAGCGACACATGCAGGATATCCGGCGTACAATCTTTGTGAATTGAGCCGGAGTCCATGACCGTCGGACACTCCATATCTCGGGAACTCCGTAAGTAAATGTGCCCCATTGTGACGACGCTCAGCTCGGGAAGTGCAGCACCTGACATGAGCAGTGATAGAAATCCACCTACATTACTGTGTTAGGGGATTGCATGAATAATCACACCCTGATAAATATTTATTACCAGAATCACTTCAAGAATAGTATAGAAGGGACAAGGATTCTCATTATCACATTTGACACATAGGGGATTGCATAAATAATCACACCCTGATAAATCCTAATTATTAGAATCCCTCCCATTCTAGAATAGTACAGATGCTGCCGGGATTCACAATATCACATTGTGACGAAGCTCAGCTCTGCAAGTGCAGGACTTGACACGATGAATATACATAAGAACCTACGTGACAGTTATGGGGAATGGATAAATAATCACACCCCTAAAAATCCTTATTATCGGAATCCCTCCCATTACGGGATAGTATAGATGCTGCTGGGATACACATTCTCGCATTGTGATAGTTTGCAGGTCTTTAAGTTATAGGGATTGCATAAATAATCACGCCCCGTTATATACATACACTTACAATCACTCCCACTGTAGCACAGTATAGATACCACAATCATTCACATTCTCTGGATGTGATTGGGATAAAATGGACCTCAGTTCCCTAAGAGTCTCAGGATTGTGGGCGGAGTCACCTCTATAACACCCGCCCCCGGCGTAGGGTCACACTTCTGCTTATCTGACGATATCTGTTCTTCTCCTAAGAAGGATATAAAAGAAGAAGGACATCGTCTTATCTCAGCTAATATTTCATCTCCTTCTGGGTCATTCATCAGATTATGGACTTAAAGGGGAACTCCACAATATATACAGTTGGCTTTATGGGTTTCCCTGGCCTTGGATTGGCAGTAATCAATCTCAGCCTCTGTATGAGACCAGGGGCCTTAAGGGACTTTGTAACCATCAGGCGCGGTGCCTCCATGTCCTCAAATTCTACTTCTCTCCATCCATCCTCTGCCCGGGAAGTGACAACACTTGGATCACAGATTCGGTATAACTCTTAAAGGGTCACACCACCTTCCTATTGGCCCAATCCCATGACTGACATGTAGGAGATGTGTAGAATGTGCAGTACCGGGGGCATCTGGGATCGGATCATCCAGTCCCACTTCCCAAATGTTCCATAGAAGTCAGTAGTAGCTTACATGTAGCCATCTGACAGGTCCGGTTCTGTATGGCTCGGGTCGGGGAGACGGATTGATGGATCCTTTTATATCACTTCAAGAGAGTTTAACATATTACAGGCAGTATTATGTACAAGATAGGGGTCCGGAGGTTTGTTCTTAAGTTGAATTTGTATGTAAGTCGAAACTGTATATTTTATAATTGTAGATCCAGAGAAAAAAATTTTTTGGCCGCAGTGACAATTGGAGTTCAAACATTTTTTGCTGTAATGGGACCAAGGATTATCCATAAAGCTTCATTACAGACACTTTACAACTGATCACTGCAGTCTGGGACTATAGTAACATCCAGAGAGGTCACCAGAGGGGTCTGTCTGTAACTATGGGTTGTCTGTATGTCGGGCGTCCTTAAGTAGGGAACCGCCTGTAAACACTTCTGCCTTCCTGCAGGGGGCGCTGTGAAGAATACTGGATGCTGTATACACACTAAACGTTGTCTCCCTCTAGTGGTGGCCGCAGGTAGAGAGAATCTTACAATTTACCCCATGTAAGGAGAGGGGGGTCTTCATGACAATTACTAGTTAAGAGGTTTGGGTCCTGGACTCGCTGACCACCTCAATGTTATAAAAACCTTAAGTGAAAATCTCCATTTACATTTGATTGGAGATTTTAGTAATAATCCGTGTTTTAGGGAAAGCTGGCAGGAAGTTCTCTCTCCTCTCTTCTCCATCAGGTGGACTCCAGCCGAGGCTTGTCCTGCCCCCCGATACACAACAATGAGATCAATACTTTGTGTTATTAGTGTGAATCCCATTAATAATCTAAAAAACACCATAATAAATTATAATGAAAGTCAATGCAGAAGATGCAGGAGATAATACCTCCCATCATGCATTGCTCTTAATATAATTACAGTGAATGGATCTGCTCATCCGCTCAATTTCCAGGATTTATTAAGCGCAACATTGTATATGGAGGTCAGACTAATGACACATTGGGGCAGATTTACTTACCCGGTCCATTCGCGATCCAGCGGCGCCTTCTCTGCACTGGATTCGGGTCCGGCCGGGATTCATTAAGGTAGTTCCTCCGTCCACCAGGTGGCGCTGCTGCGCTGAAAAGCATCGGAACACGCTGGAGTTCACCCAGCCGGGATGAGTGAAGGTAAGTGCAAGCTCCGCGACAGATTTTTTTTTTTAAAATGCGGCGGTTTTTCCGAATCCGTTGGGTTACCGTTCGGCCACGCCCCCCCGATTTCCGTCGCATGCATGCCGGCGCCGATGCGCCACAATCCGATCGCGTGCGCCAAAATCCTGGGGCAATTCAGGGGAAAATTGGTGCAAATCGGAAATATTCGGGTAACACGTCGGGAAAACGCAAATCGGTCCCTTAGTAAATGACCCCCATTGTATATGGAGATCAGAATAGTGATACATTGGGGCTCGTTAATCATAGGGTAAGTATTAGTGTATGTTTGCGCCCCCAGGTCCAGCCGGTGGGCAGTAGTGCAGCTCTGCGATGCGCTGCCAGGACAGACCTGGTGAGTTGCGCCATAGCCTGCGCCCCCTGGCACCTCCCCCTCCGCACCCAACATGCGTAGAGGGCGGAGTTGTGTACAAGCAGTGATAAATGTGGCCCATTATACATGGAGATCGGGGTGCTGACACTATGGGGGGGGTCTGGTTTAGTTTGATGCAGGTTTTTTGTTGTATTTTAGTGACTTTTTATGCTCCAGTCCAGACAGTGATGTGAGATGTTTGTGTCTTAGCCCGCAGTCTGGAAGCTCCCGTCCCTTTAAGTGCAGCTGAGGTCTGGTACATCAGCCGATCCCGCTGGTCACATCATAAATCTCCGTCTTTACATTACTTCATCTAAGGATCAAGAATTTCCAAATGAAGCCTGAGGCCGGGCCGGGTCTGTATCACTGTCACAGCGCAGCGTGCGCTCAGCAGCCAGGAATGCGCAATATGGCGGCGGGACATGATTGTTTCCATAGGTGCAGGATGATGTCACAATGTATCAGCGGGGTCCGAGGATAACACTCAGCTCAGGACCCCCATAACACATACAGGGCCACCTTCACAGGGGGGTTACTGTGACTCCTGTCAGGGGCCCAGACTCACAGAATACCCCCCTCCCTTCTCAGCTGATATGGCTCTTGAGGTTCTGTCAGGACCGACAGCTTGTTCTGTGACAGTCAACACCATCTGTTTCCTCAGGTAGTTTATTTCTGAAAATGAAGGGGTTTCTAGACCCCCATAACATAAATAATGTTCAGAATGGTGTCACAATGTATCAAGACATAGGAGAATGGTAGAGGGCACCAGTCACAGCCTCACTCTATACACAGGCAGAGTCTCAGGAAGAGGTAGGGGGCACCAGTCACAGCCTTATTCTATACACAGGCAGAGTCTCAGGGAGAGGTAGGGGGCACAAGACACAGCTTCATTCTATACACAGGCAGAGTCTCGGGGAGAGGTAGGGGACACCGGTCACAGCCTCATTCTATACACAGGCAGAGTCTCAGGGAGAGGTAAGGGACACCGGTCACAGCCTCATTCTATACACAGGCAGAGTCTCAGGGAGAGGTAAGGGACACCGGTCACAGCCTCATTCTATACACAGGCAGAGTCTCAGGGAGAGGTAGGGGGCACCAGTCACAGCCTCATTCTATACCAGAAATCTTGAGGAGATGTAGGTACACCAGTCAAGACCTTCATTCTATACACAGAAGGGTCTCGGGAAGGTAGGGGGCACCAGTCACAGCCTCATTCTATACATTGCAGATGCCTCAGGGAGAGTTAGGGAAACCGGTCCACAGACCTCATTCTAATACACAGGCAGTCTCCGGGAGAGGTGGGGGCACCATAACAGTCTCGATTCTTAACACGGCAGAGGTCTCGGGAGAGGTAAGGGGCCCATTCACAGCCTCATTCTATAACCAGGCAAGTCTCGGGGAGAGAGTAAGGGGCACCGTCACACTCATTTCTAATACACAGGAAGAGTCACTGAGAGGTAGGGTGGCACCATCCAAGCACCCTCATACTATATCACAGGGGCATGAGTCTCGGGGAGAGATAGGGGCACCAGTCACATGCCCATTCTATACACAGGAAGAGTCTTGGGGGTAGGGAGGGGGGCACCGAGTCACAGCCTCATTCTATACACAGGCAGAGTCTCAGGGAGAGCTAGGGGGCACCAGACACAGCTTCATTCTATACACAGGCAGAGTCTCAGGGGGTGGTAGGAGGCACCGGTTACAGCCTCATTCTATACCCAGACCGAGTCTCAGAGAGAAGTAGGGGGCACCAGCCACAATCTCACTCTATACACAGGCAGAGTCTCGGGGAGAGATAGGGGACACCGGTCACAGCCTCATTCTATACACAGGCAGAGTCTCAGGGTGGTGGGGATGTTTGGTAGAGTTTATAACTCTGTTTAATATTACGGGTCTGTTATAAAAGGGAATTTGTGTTCAAGTTTACTACCTCCCAGTCTCAGGTTCTGCTGCAAACTTCATTGATTGTTTCCTTCCTTGGTTCCGTTATCTGTTCCTATACCGGTGTCTGATGTGGATTCGACCCCCCTACAAACGGGACTGGTCAAATTCCGCACTCCGCAGGTTAAACTAGTAATTGGTAATATTCATGAAGAAATGTGTTCATTTTTTGTGATGGAAAACTGTAACTGTAAACGTGGTTCTGGGTTTGCCCTGGTTACAGACTCACAACCCAGAAATAAAGTGGGAAACATTAGAATTGGTCAGATGGAGTCCCCAGTGCAAGGACCATTTGTAAAGTAATTTTCATCTTAATTAAACTACAGATACAACAAATGTATTTACCAAAAAAAGGCAGGATTTAACTTTCACATTGGGGCAGATTTACTTACCCGGTCCATTCGCGATCCAGCGGCGTGTTCTCTTCGCTGGATTCGGGTCCGGCCGGGATTTATTAAGGTAGTTCCACCGCCGTCCACCATTTGGCGCTGCTGCGCTGAAGAGCATCGGAAAGCGCTGGAGTTCACCGAGCCGAGCTGAGTGAAGGTAAGTGCAAGCTCCGCAACACATTTTTTTTTTTAAATGCAGCGGTTTTTCCAAATCCGTTGGGTTTTCTTTCGGCCACACCCCCGATTTCCGTCGCGTGCATGCCAGCGCTGATGCGCCACAATCCGATCGCGTATGCACCAAAATCCCGGGGCAATTCAGGGGAAATCGGCGCAAATCGGAAATATTCGGGTAACTCGTCGGGAAAACATCCAGGTACCCAGGAGGTGTATTAATATTTACCTTTTGTAAATTTAGCAGACTTGTTGTCTTTGCATGACTTGTATACACTTTCGTGCTTATCTTTTGCGCCCACGCTGTACTGCGCCAGGTTATCCCTTTTGTGCACTGTTGTCTAATTTGAATGTGTTCTTATGATTGATTACAATAAATACTGTTCTATTGCGTATACTTGCTTCGCTGGAATTCATCCTTTTTGGTCCTAGTGTTTTGTTCGTATTCCACATACCTTGAATATTTTTTTGACTACAAGCATTCAGCTTTCTTTTTTGTTTAGGTATCTAACAGGGGTTTGCGCTGAGATTGTGTCGCACGTGATCGGATTGTGGCGCAGCAACAGAAATCGGGGGGGGATTTAACTTTCAAATTGTGTCACCAGCTCAAGCACTTACATGCACCAGGAAGAAGGTGAACTCCGGGGACCTGAGCGGGGAAGCGACACATGCAGGATATCGGGCGCAGGATCTTAGTGACTCCCCGCACAGCGCATTATACACGGACAATGCACTTACATGCACCAGGAAGAAGAAGGTGAACTCCAGGGACCTGAGCGGGGAAGCGACACATGCAGGATATCGGGTGCAGGATCTTAGTGACTCCCCGCACAGCGCATTATACACGGACAATGCACTTACATGCACCAGGAAGAAGAAGGGGAACTCCGGGGACCTGAGCGGGTAAGCGACACATGCAGGATATCGGGTGCAGGATCTTAGTGACTCCCCGCACAGCGCATTATACACGGACAATGCAATTTCTGTGAACTCCTCTGGACGGGTCAGTAAATGAGCCCCAATAGCTTTTAGATATTTTATTATTTCTCAAAAGGTGGAGAGAGGAAGTTATCACCATGAAGTACTGAATTCTCTCAGATGGAGGTTTCTATCTGTTATGATAGTACAATGATGGAATGAGATTCTCCTGTCTTTACCATGAGCTGCCAGCAGGTGGCAGTAGAACACACTCGCTGTTACTATCTGATGCTCATGGCTGTGCTATGGTCTGCCAGCAGGGGGCAGTAAGGTGCTGTCTCCAGGTTATATCCTAATGACAATTAGGAAGATGCTACACGTTTTTGGACGGTTTTAAAGCCTATGTTTGCCTTTTTGTATGGTTGCCGTGTGTTTGGCTGGTATTAATCTGCCGACACTTCTAGAAATGAAGATGAACAGGTTCAAAGCAGCCAAACGCAGGGAAAGCTTCACAAAAGCACTAAACAGACTAAAAACGCAAGCTTTAAAACTGTCCAAAAACGTGAGGTGCGGCATCACCCTTGTGCTTACCTGTTTGTCCTTGAATGGGTTAATGTCGAAGAGAAGAGACAAGTAATGAATTCCACTAATGTGACCCCCTCCTGTAGTATAGGACCTGAGACCTGAGGGATGCACTTAGTTTGTTTCTAGCACGGATAGAAGCAGAGGGGTAACTAGGGGTTCAGCATATGGGGGGCAAGTCCACCTGGGCCCCCAACCCGAGTGCACCAGTATCCCACCATACAGTGACCATGTAGTGGTAGATTCGGGTTCTCCCTAATAATAATCACAGGACACATTGGGGGTCATTTACTAAGGGCATGATTCGCGTTTTCCCGACGTGTTACCCGAATAATTCCGATTTGCACCAATTTTCCCTGAATTACCCCGGGATTTTGGCGCACGCGATCGGATAGTGGCGCATCGGCGCTGGCATGCACGCGACATAAATTGGGGGGCACGGCCAAACGAAAACCTGATGGATTCGGAAAAAAACGCTGCAGTTAAAAAAAAAAAGTGTTGCGGGACTCGCGCTTACCTTCACTAGGTATAGGCCGGTGTACTTCAGTGCATTCCAGCGGGCCTCGGCAGACTTCAGCGCAGCAGCGGCACCTGGTGGACGTCGGAGGAACTACCTTAGTGAATCCCGGCCGGACCCGAATCCACAGGGAAATCCATGGGGACCCGATTCGGGGAAAACGCGAATCAGGCCCTTAGTAAATGACCCCCAATGTAGTGACAGAAGACATCTCTGTTCTGTCAGTGGCATCTTGGATTTGTTAAAGAGAACCTGTCAGGTGGATTTGGACACGAAACCGCCCTCGGGTTCTTATGGGGTGTTTATAATTAGATGAGGCACATAGGACTGGAGCATTGGTACTTCCTCTCTCCATGAAGGTGGAACACTCCGGCTTCATAACACATGCTATGTACCTACAGCGCTTGTGCAGTGATACCATGGTGTACTACTCCGGCTTCATAACACATGCTGTGTACCTACAGCGCTGGTGCAGTGATACTAGGGTGTACTACTCCGGCTTCATAGTGCATGCTGTGTACCTACAGCGCTTGTGCAGTGATACCAGGGTGTACTACTCCGGCTTCATAACACATGCTGTGTACCTACAGCGCTTGTGCAGTGATACCAGGGTGTACTACTTCGGCTTCATAGTACATGCTGTGTACCTACAGCGCTTGTGCAGTAATACCAGGGTGTACTACTTCGGCTTCATAGTACATGCTATGTACCTACAGCGCTTGTGCAGTGATACAGGGTGTACTACTCCGGCTTCATAACACATGCTGTGTACCTACAGCGCTTGTGCAGTGATACAGGGTGTACTACTCCGGCTTCATAGTGCATGCTGTGTACCTACAGCACTTGTGCAGTAATACCAGGGTGTACTACTCCGGCTTCATAGTACATACTGTGTACCTACAACGCTTGTGCAGTAATACCAGGGTGTACTACTCCGGCTTCATAGTACATGCTGTGTACCTACAGCACTTGTGCAGTAATACCAGGGTGTACTACTCCGGCTTCATAGTACATACTGTGTACCTACAGCGCTTGTGCAGTAATACCAGGGTGTACTACTCCGGCTTCGTAGTGCATGCAGTGTACCTACAGCGTTTGTGCAGTGATACCAGGGTGTACTACACCGGCTTCATAGTGCATGCAGTGTACCTACAGCGCTTGTGCAGTAATACCAGGGTGTACTACTCCGGCTTCATAGTACATGCTGTGTACCTACAGCGCTTGTGCAGTAATACCAGGCTGTACTACTCCGGCTTCGTAGTGCATGCAGTGTACCTACAGCGCTTGTGCAGTGATACCAGGGTGTACTACTCCGGCTTCATAGTGCATGCAGTGTACCTACAGTAGTGACTCCCCGCACAGCGCATTATACACGGACAATGCACTTACATGCACCAGGAAGAAGAAGGTGAACTCCCGGGACCTGAGCGGGGAAGCGACACATGCAGGATATCGGGTGCAGGATCTTGAAGTATTGCGCCGGACTCCTCGTTGGACAACTCACCTCGGGGATCGGGTAAGTAAATGTGCCCCTTTGTGTTTTGTTATCTTTCTATGTGCCCCCTTAGTGACTGCTCGGCATGATGGGATTTATCTGTACATTTTATATCCATCTATTACATTCCGAGGTGTTTTCCCTGCTCCCCCCTCTCCCCGCGTTGCGTCCCGAGCGGCGCAGTTGATGGTCCATGAAGCGTCTGTGTAATTATGACATTGGGCGTGTTGGATGGATTATTGCGCTCGTGGATATTTTTGTTATTATGATTGCGCTTCTCCTCTAAGGATAATGAGCCCCGACACAAAGGGAGCAATCACGGAGCCGCAGCGCAGGACCCTCCACCTCCTGGGCCTTCAGTGTGTACCTGGGAGTACAGGGGAACAGCACCGACCCAACGGCTCTATATATACACAGGGGGCTGTATATACTGTGTGTTCTCTATATATACACAGGGGGCTGTATATACTGTGTGTCCCCTATATATACACAGGGGGCTGTATATACTGTGTGCCCCCTATATATACACAGGGGCTGTATATACTGTGTGTTCTCTATATATATCTGCAAACTCCCCCACCGGAGCCTTTTCTTGGGGTCTGGAGTAAGCCGGGGCCCGCAGTACCTGAGTGGCTGGCGGTTGCGGCCTAGGGCACTCTGATGTCACGGTGCTTGGTATGGGGACCGGAGGACTGTCCTACAGCCTGGCAGCTCTCCAGCAAGAAATATGGAGGGAGAGGCTGAGGTACTGGTTCTCCCTGGGGCAGCCCCTGAGTATCTGTAAGATAAGTCCCTGGGTGATGGATGGGAGGCCCGTGGTGGTGACAGCCGTATCCAGGGCTCAGACGGAGGCAACGTTGTGCAAGTCGACTTACGTTTTTTTATTGCACGACAGGCAACAGCCAAATATAACAGCAGATTCCTTAAGCTGAAAATGTCATGGAGAGACGGTCCACAGGAATGTTACACGAAGCCTGGTCATAGTTTTAGGCTGGGCTGGTGCAGATGGAACTGAGTCCAAGTGGTGGAGGTCAGTTCTGGGCTTAAGTCTCCAGACTAGCCCTGGATGCCAGGCAGTGGCCTGCGCACTAGAAGTTCCTGGGATTGGTGGCTCTCTGCAGTCTGACTCCCAGATGGAGTCTCTCACTCTGAACAGACTGAACCACGTGCTTCTGCCTAGCAGGGGTTTATATACTCCGTGGTATATACACGGACAATGCACTTACATGCACCAGGATGAAGAAAGTGAACTCCGGGGACCTGAGCGGGGAAGCGACACATGCAGGATATCGGGTGCAGGATCTTAGTGACTCCCCGCACAGCGCATTATACACGGACAATGCACTTACATGCACCAGGAAGAAGAAGGTGAACTCCGGGGACCTGAGCGGGGAAGCGACACATGCAGGATATCGGGTGCAGGATCTTAGTGACTCCCCGCACAGCGCATTATACACGGACAATGCACTTTCTGTGACCTCCTCTGGAGGGGTAAGTAAATGTGCCCCCCATGTGACATTCAGATCAGTGCGCTCAGGGGGAGGGGCTGCTGTCTGTACTCCCCCCCCCCCCAGGAAGCTCCGAGGAGTCTACTGTGCCTGAGGTCAGGGCTATGAACATGATGGGGGTTGTAGTTCCATCCTCTGACAGTAGTCTCGTAAACAGGAGCCAGAGGGTCAGAAGTCAGATCTGTCTATTATCACTCCCATCCCATTGTGTCTGGAAAATGTGTGCGGGAGCTCCACCACATCCGAGCATAGAAACCTCCCTGTGAGGGGAGATAGATAGATAGATAGATAGATAGATAGATAGGAGATAGATAGATTGATAGATAAATAGATAGATAGATAGATAGGAGACAGATAGATAGATAGATAGGAGATCGATAGATAGATAGATAGATAGATAGATAGGTTTGGTGTTTAGGCGTAAAACTGGTGCAAAGACAACAGAAAACGAGTATTAATTCTCAAAAATGTGCATTTGAGAAAGAGGCAAAACTACAAATACAAATGAGGTCAGGAATGGGGGAAATAGGATAAATGACCCCCAATATCCATCTATTTATCCCATATCCATCCAGGAGCCGGAGTCCTGCTACACGCAGCCCCATTGTATAAACTGGGTGTAACAAGGATTTGTCTTGTATGGGGGGGCACATACTTTTTGACAGGGTGGAGGGGGGGGCACATGCTTTTTGACAGGTTAGTTCATCCTGTAATTCCACTCATCTCCGGATCAGTTACTGTGAGGATATTTTACTAAACGTTGTCTCCCTCTAGTGGTGGCCGCAGGTAGAGAGAATCTTACAATTTACCCCATGTAAGGAGAGGGGGGTCTTCATGACAATTACTAGTTAAGAGGTTTGGGTCCTGGACTCGCTGACCACCTCAATGTTATAAACCTAAAGTGAAAATCTCCATTTACATTTAATTGGAGATTTTAGTAATAATCCGGGTTTTAGGGAAAGCTGGCAGGAAGTTCTCTTCTCTTCTCCATCAGTTGGACTCCAGCCGGGGCTTGTCCTGCCCCCCCGATACACAACAATGAGATCAATACTTTGTGTTATTAGTGTGATAGATAGATAGATAGATAGATAGATAGATAGATAGATAGATATGAGATAGATGGATATGAGATAGATAGATAGGAGATAGATAGATTTGCGAATGTATCCGGAAATTGTGGCAATGTGATTGGCTGCTGTCTTTTGTGATAATTCAGGATCACATCTCATAGTATTAGAATCCAGGTCATCACAGGACAATAATCTGCAACTCAGGTGACAAAATCCTTATCATAGATCTATTCCTTGTCTCACCCTGTCCATAGCCCCTCCCCCCACACACAGACCCCTCCCCCACTGATCCCATAACCTAATTAAACTTATTTAGGAGTTATTTTAAGCCGCAGAGTTGCACCAGTTGGGCTTCTAATCCTCAACAGTTTATCATATTAGCATTCAGTGGAAAATAACAGCGTGAGGCGGCAGCGAGACCCCGAACCTAACCCACCCCCCACCCACCCCCCCATACAGAGAGACTAATCACAGCAAGCAGAGAGGGAACAGTCATCGACTCTACATAGTATTAGCACTGCATAACCTTACATATACATAGGGGGCAGTATTATAGTAGTTATATTCCTGTACTTAGGGGGCAGTATTATAGTAGTTATATTCTTGTACATAGGGGCAGTATTATAGTAGTTATATTCTTGTACATAGGGGACAGTATTATAGTAGTTATATTCCTGTACATAGGGGGCAGTATTATAGTAGTTATATTCCTGTACATAGGGGGCAGTATTATAGTAGTTATGCAAACAAGGAAAAGACAAAAATAGTGCGTGCTCACCCTTGGCGCTGATCTCGTCAGGTGTTCAGTTAGCTGTGCTCGCCTGGAGAAAATAGCCTGGTCCGGTCCCAAGTAGACTTGTGCATGGAGAAAAGATAAAATCCTTCGGCACCAGCATGAGATGAGTTGCTGTAAAAAACTTTCTCTTTATTAAAGGTCCATTAAAATATCCATAAAGATGCAGGAAAAAACATATAAGATAATGTGTACACAAACCATGCTGTAGCTGTAGCGGTCCTTACTCATACCTATAATAAACACTGGAGGTATGCCGGAATTTATAGCAGGAAGGGCTCACATGACTCAAACAGGCCGCCCATAGAGCCACATGACTCAAACGGACCGCCGGTAGACTGGAAACTTGTATGAATGACCGAGCGGGTGCACAAGGCTCCTCATTCATAAGTTATCACATCCTTCACATTCTCGGCTAATCTTTCATCCTGCGCTTTGTCGCGGAGCCGCGTGTTGACAAGTTCTAAGCTCATAACTAGGACACAAAGCTCCAGGAAGACGGGATTGTTTGCGAGACGCGAAAAATGCGGCTTATGGGTTTAACCCTCTGTAAATAGACCGAGAACATCCTCTATGGGTAACGGGGGGGAAGGTTCTGTATCGGGCTCCTCCAGGGAATACAGGATAATAATGTCCAGGCCTCAACCAGAAATGGTCCTTTCTCCGATGGGAAAAGTTCTTTAAAGTTTTGAAAAGCAAAAAGTTATTTTTGGAAAAAGTTAAGTCAAATCAGTGACCGAAACTGGAAGATTGTGCAATGTCCAAAAATAAGCGGACGGGAAAGGTGGAGGCTAAAAACTCCATGTTATTTTTTGGTGAAATGTGATGGTCACAAGGGTCATTAACCATTGAACCCCCTGTCTTACTGGATTTGAGATGAAGCTGTAGTCTTATAATATAGGAATCGGGGTAGCTGAAGACCATAGCATTGTCCCAACATTTCTCCGATGACCAGACTTGCTATACCCAACTTTTTGGAGAATTGATCAGTTTGTCCTCCAGCTATTCCTCATCATCCCCCATACACATGCATGCTCATCCATAGCTTTTAGGTGGAGAAGCTTCTCTTGGATTGAATGCCATTTTATTTCCAGCATCTGCTGTTGGTCTTGAGCCTTAATTACCTTTAATGGTCGAGGGGTCCTTCAAAAATCAGCAGGTCTGGAAATCTGTAAAACCAGACGTTCCGAAGATTTGACTTTGTATTGCTTTCACCCCACATGCCATGGTGGTTGTTGGTGCCTGTTCATGTCTTTACAGGTAGAAAAATGGGCGGCTCATAGGTTGGCCCTCAAGCATGACCAGATAAATCTGGTGATTTGGTGGCTTATCATGACCAACTTCTCCTTCACTATTTCCCTAGACCCTATGCCAAGTCTTCATATATGGGGCATCAGCCTGATGCTCGATTCCAACCTCAAAGTTGCTCATGCTCTCCTATACCAGATGCATGATGTCTACTTTTTGAAACCTCTGATGTCTTAACTTCCTCTAATGTCTACCTTCTCTCTTCTCTTTCAGATCTTCCCAGATCCTTCAGACTTCGAACGATGCTGCAAACTGAAGGATAGACTTCCCTCCATTGTGGTGGAACCCACGGAGGGAGATGTGGAGAGCGGAGAGCTGAGATGGCCTCCAGAAGAGTTCTTGGTGGAAGAAGAGAAGGAATCCAACTGCGACACACAAAACAAAGACCCTAAGGAGCAGTAATCGTGTGATGGCCCCTCGTGTTCTGGAAGAGAATCAGCCCATTAATGGGCCAACAATGAATCGCTTAGGAAGGATTTTGTTAACGTCAACAAATTCCAAGATGCACCTGTGATGAGTCTTTCTTTTTTTCTTCTTCTTTTTCCTCTGGGTGGAAGAATCCAGCCTTCGTTGTGATTTCAAGCCCGAAGTCTCGAAGAAGTGTTTGCTTATTTTTTTTTTTTTCAGTTCAATCATTAGAATCCTATCTGAGGTTTTTCCAAGGCTAGATGCAGTGATAATCTTAGATAAACGTAAGAAGGATTTTCTTGGACTGAGGCATGGACTCTACGACCATTACAAAAAAACTGCCTTTACTGCAAGAACAAAAGGTCAACACATCACTTCATCCGAATGTTGTCTCCTACTGTCCAACGACCCACCGGAGTCTCAGTGGTAACTGTTATAGTTACAATCCAGGCCAACCAAAGTCATCTCCCAGTGAACTGGCTCCACCTTGGCTCCACTCCCCGACAACTTCTAAATGTCATTGATGTGTCGTAACTATTTGTAATTGGATCAAAAAGTGGAATCTGTCTCTGTAGTATTAATGCCGGTGTTCCTTCATGCGTACACGGATGCAATAGTGTCACGTATTTGTCCTGTACTATGAGATGTTGGTGTGTTCCTTGGCTTACAGTAAAACTTTGTAGGGTTCGGCAACAAAGTCAACATTTGTGAACCGGTTTGTAGAGTTTTTCTGATATGAAAATTTTACAAAACCTTGCGCTTCCTCTGTGGATGGGACGGCCATCTTGTGTATCACCGCGTTGTTGTCTGTGCTCAGATGTTTCTACAAGTCTTTGAAGTTGGTGTCTTGAGCGTGACCGCATCTTGGCTTGTACTAGTCTTTCAATGTGGTGGGCTATCGGTTACCGTGAAAAGCTAATTTTTTTGGGGGAAAGTTTTTGCCAAAATATCAATGTTGGGCATTGAGCAATGTGCGTGGAACTCTAGAAAGATGGATCTCTAAGGGTTTATCTAGGATGTCATCTGGACAATTTCCATGCCTTGAGGGGGGAAGGTCTTGACCGTCATGTGTGAGACTCTATTCATGATTTCTTCGGATGACTCTGATAGACGATGACAGCTCTAAATATAAACCTCCGGCTTTCGGCAAAGTCCCACATTCCCGATGCGAAAGGCCTTTGTGTGAGACCCATTGTCCTGTATTCCACCAGATTTGGCATTTTTTTGTTATGGAGAACTTTCCTATTCATTATTTTCCAGTCCTTTCCTTATCCATGGAGAAGAGGTTGCCCTACTCCAACACATGACTATGCTTCACCCGTGTAGATCGGCCCCTGTTACAGCAATAATTCCCCGTTCTTCGATCTGTCCAACTCCAAAAAAAAGAAAAATGTAAAAAAAAATTCTTGTGTGATCTCTTGCACGTGTCCAGTGTTTGTGGTTGTGTCTACATCACCAGCTGTGAGCTCTCCAGGTCTTTGTCGCGGTTCTCCTATGGGTATTGGGTAGTAGGGGGTGCGCCCCCCCTTTTGGGATGTGCCGTAAACCACGATGAACTTGATACAATTGTGGTGTTCCAGTAGATACGTAGTGACGCTCCACCGAGGGACCTCCTGACCTCCATCCATGAAAAGGTCCTACTGATCTCTCCAAACCTTCAGGTCCACTCGGTGGAAGGTTCTTCTTTGTGTTTTTTTTTTCCCTCTTTCTTGAGAGTATTGTATATTTCCATTTGTTACAAAATGTCTGCGAACAAATGCACTCGAGTCAATTGTTGTATCATAGTTATATATAAATATATATATTTCTGTAATTTTTGAGGCTCAGGGAGACGCTAGCTTTTTTTTTTTTCAAAAACTTTTATTGTCACTGTGACAGTTGTAAATAAAGTTTCCAATTACTTTTCAATCTCAGCCGATGTGGTGTTTTTGTTTGCACGTGTGTGTGAGAGATCTGCGCCTCGCCCCACCGCCGCCACACACTGGATTTCCTGCCTGGACCGGTCTGAGGAAAAGCAGACTGACATTGTGCTGGATCTGGTATGTGACTGGCGGGGGTGAGGGTCATCAATCAGGGGGTGGAGGCTCACAAAGTCACGAAATGAGCTGCTTACTGGCACACAAAGGGAAGCGGGGAGGCATGTAGTTAGAAAAGTTTAGTTTCGGTTTTTGAAGTCTAACACGAAGCTGTAGAAATAGGTCTGGCACAACTTTGTCATCCCCACCCCCACAAAAAAAGTTGCAAGTGAGAGGGGTCTCTGGGATTTTACCATAAAATAAAGACAGGACAACCAGACAATTAGAATATTCTCCAGATCTGCTCCACCTGATAATCTGATTGTGGGGGACGGACAAACCACTGGATCCCCCTCCGATCTGGAGAACTGATTTCCACTCATCAATACATAATTTCAACCTAATCCCGATTGTAGAGCAAATCCCCTCCCCACTGCAAACTACTTTTTGTATCCCATGAAGGCAGCCAGTGGCATCTACTCAATGTCCGACCCTTTACCGAGCCTGGAAACCTCACAGGAATCTAAACCATAAAGGATACAATCTGTAGATGGATATTGATTGTCGTTTGATACAATTTGTACTCAGATTCTACTGTATCTGATATGGTCTAGATTCCTCATCCGGTTGCGAGACTTGGTAAAGGGCTGGACATTGACTTATCGATTTGACCCCCCCCCCCCACCTCAATTTTATACTGGCAAGAACCAAAGTTACTAGTTTGACTTCCTATGGGAAGGCTCCATCCTTCCAAAAGCTGCTCCACTCTATTGTGCACTAAGTGTACCTCCATTCCATAAAACAGAATGGGGCTGAGATGTAATACCACACACTACCTGGACCCATTCTGACCAATCCCTTTAAGTATGAGATGTTTAGAATGGGTGTAACCCAACATGAATTTAACATTTGTGAAAGATGCAAAATGCTCCAAAAGTCTGTGGATGGACCAGCGGGAAGATGCGAAATCTGCTGTTGATTAAAGGAACAGGACCTTTATTCTGCTTTGTGGGTCATAAAAGTAGGATCTCTAACAATCAGCATGTTAGAATTGTTTATTTATAAAGCGCACACAGATTACGC
Source organism: Engystomops pustulosus (assembly GCA_019512145.1). Lineage (NCBI taxonomy): Eukaryota > Metazoa > Chordata > Amphibia > Anura > Leptodactylidae > Engystomops > Engystomops pustulosus. Next base: position 227,483 of record WNYA01000151.1, on the reverse strand, counting down.
AGCGAATTGGTCCCTGTCCCCAAGGGGCTCACAATCTAAACAACCTACCAGTATGTTTGATTGTGGGAGGAAACCAGAGGAAACCATACAAACTCTTTCCAGATGTTGACCTGGGTGGGATTCGAACCCATGACCCCAGCGCTGCAAGGCAGAAGTGCTACCCACTCAGCCACCATGCCGCATATTGTTGGGTAATCCAATCATCTGGGGGCTCAGAGTGAGCCCCTATGGTTACAGCCATGATTTGGACCTTTTATTGACCCTCTTAGAACTTCATAACACACTTGTAAGTTTCTCATCGCTGGAGTCTTGTGCTATAGCAAAAAATTTAAAGGGATCTATCACCACCTCTACCAACTCCCGCTCTCTAATTGGCGCTTTTCCGCTGATTCTGACACACTTAAATTTTTTCTCTAGCCTGCACCATTCCTGAGATATCCAATGTGACAATTCTCTCATATTGTGCTAATTAGTCTCTACTATCAAGTGGGGTGGAGCTGACAACCTGGCACCGCCCACCTACTTAACATATTAGCTGCCAAAAATAGCCTGGATTTCCCAGGAATGGTGTGGGCTACAGAAAAAATTCCAACTTCCTCGGAATCGGTGGAGAGGCGCCAATTCGATGACCTACAGAGGTGAGGAGAGGTCCCCTTCAAGGGTTAAGGGGCACTTAAGTCACTGGTGACCCCTGAGGTCTCCTGTATCTGGATACTTTGGGATCTGGGTTTTGTCTCATGCCCCTATTTGGTAACTTTGCGTATAGCGACCCCCGGGTCATGTATCAGCTCTCAGGAATGTGGCCGGTCCGAGCTTTCATGTCTTTATGCGGCCGCGGGGAATAACTGGATGTGAGGATTTTAGTGTCCGGTTATGAGTTCAGGATAAAAACAGAAGCTAAAATTATCCCGGAATGATCCTGTTATTTAGGATCCCATCTGGTGATGAGCTAGCAAATCCCTACAGATCAGATGGAAGCGAAGGCTCAGTCCAGGAGTGGACACGGCGGTCACATGGTGCGGGACACTGGACTGCTGATCTGGGAGGAGCAGCAGGACTGTGATGTATGGATTTATTTTCCACTTATACTTAGCTTCTCCATGTCCACTGGGGCGATACAAAATGTCCAGCATTGGTTACAGTCCCCTCCAGTGCTTTCTCCTCCTTCCCCAACCCCAGTGGACATGGAGAAGCTGCAAACCTGGAATAGAAGCACAGCAGTGTGAGGAAACGCCCCCAGTGCAATCCTGGAATATAAATCCATATATCACAGTCCTGCTGCTACTAACACCATACACAGAGGTCTGATTACACATCTCTCCAGGGACAGTACATAACACTGGCTGCAGAGAGCACAGAGCACAGCAGTGTGAGGTCTGATTACACATCTCTCCAGGGACAATACATAACACTGGCTGCAGACTGTATCTATAGGGTCATACTATACCTCTGTATCTATAGGGTCGTACTATAAACTGTATCTATAGGGTCATACTATACCTCTGTATCTATAGGGTTGTACTATAACTCTACCTATAGGGTCATACTATATCTCTGTATCTATAGGGTCATACTGTACCTCTATAGGGTTGTACTATACCTCTGTGTCATACTATGTGCAGTGTGTGCTATGTGCAGTGTGTACTATGTGCAGGCAGTGTACTATGTGCAGTGTGTACTATGTGCAGTGTCCTGTGTACTATGTTCAGGATGTACTATGTGCAGGGTGTGTACTATGTGCACTGTGTGCTATGTGCAGGGTGTACTATGTGCAGTGTGTACTATGTGCAGGGTGTGTACTATGTGCAGGGTGTACTATGTGCAGTGTGTACTATGTGCAGGGTGTGTACTATGTGCAGTGTGTGTACTATGTGCAGTGTGTGTACTATGTGCAGGGTGTACTATGTGCAGTGTGTGTACTATGTGCAGTATGTACTATGTGCAGGGTATGTACTATGTGCAGGGTGTGTACTATGTGCAGTGTGTGTACTATGTGCAGTGTGTGTTCTATGTGCAGGGTGTGTACTATGTGCAGTGTGTACTATGTGCAGGGTGTACTATGTGCAGTGTGTATTATGTACAGGGGTGTACTATGTGCAGGGTGTGTACTATGTGCAGGGTGTGTACTATGTGCAGTGTGTACTATGTGCAGTGTGTGTACTATGTGCAGGGTGTGTACTATGTGCAGGGTGTATTATGTGCAGTGTGTACTATGTGCAGTGTGTGTACTATGTGCAGGGTGCGTACTATGTGCAGGGTGTACTATGTGCAGGGTGCGTACTATGTGCAGGGTGTACTATGTGCAGGGTGTACTATGTGCAGTGTGTGTACTATGTGCAGTGTGTAGTATGTGCAGGGTGTGTACTATGTGCAGGGGGGTGTACTATGTGCAGTGTGTGCTATGTGCAGTGTGTACTATGTGCAGGGTGTGCTATGTGCAGGGTGTATTATGTGCAGTGTATACTATGTGCAGGGTGTGTACTATGTGCAGGGTGTGTACTATGTGCAGGGTGTGCACTATGTGCAGGTGTGTACTATGTGCAGTGTGTACTATGTGCAGGGTGTGTACTATGTGCAGTGTGTGTACTATGTGCAGGGGATGTGTACTATGTGCAGTGTGTGTACTATGTGCAGGGTCTACTATGTGCAGGGTGTGTACTATGTGCAGTGTGTACTATGTGCACGGTGTACTATGTGCAGGTTGTGTACTATGTGCAGTGTGTACTATGTGCAGGGTGTACTATGTGCAGGGTGTGTACTATGTGCAGTGTGTACTATGTGCGGTGTATACTATGTGCAGGGTGTGTAATATGTGCAGGGGGTGTACTATGTGCAGTGTGTACTATGTGCAGGGTGTGTACTATGTGCAGGGGGTGTACTATGTGCAGTGTGTACTATGTGCAGGGTGTACTATGTGCAGGGTGTGTACTATGTGCAGGGGGTGTACTATGTGCAGTGTGTACTATGTGCAGAGTGTGTACTATGTGCAGGGTGTGTACTATGTGCAGTGTGTACTATGTGCAGGGTGTGTACTATGTGCAGTGTGTACTATGTGCAGGGGGTGTACTATGTGCAGGGGGTGTACTATGTGCAGGGTGTGTACTATGTGCGGTGTGTACTATGTGCATGGTGTGTACTATATGCAGGGGGTGTGTACTATGTGCAGGGTGTGTACTATGTGCAGTGTGTACTATGTGCGGTGAATACTATGTGCACTGTCTGCAGAGAGCACAGAGCACAGCAGTGTGAGGTCTGATTACACATCTCTCCAGGGACAATACATAACACTGGCTGCAGAGAGCACAGAGCACAGCAGTGTGAGGTCTGATTACACATCTCTCCAGGGACAATACATAACACTGGCTGCAGAGAGCACAGAGCACAGCAGTGTGAGGTCTGATTGCACGTCTCTCCAGGGACAGTACATAACACTGGCTGCAGAGAGCACAGAGCACAGCATGTGAGTGTCTGATACACATCTCATCTGCCAGGGACAATCATACCTGCTGCGGGAGCACCAGAAGCCCGCAGTGTGAGGTCTGATACACATCTCTCCAGGGACAATACATAACCTGGCTGCAGAAGCACAGAGCAACAGCTGGCAGGGGTTGTTTCTTATTGGGGGGACAATCACTCTCTCCGGGAAATACATAACACTGGCTGCAGAGAGCACAGAGCACAGCAGGTGAGGTCTATTACACATCTCTCCAGGCACATACATAACACTTGGCTGCGAGAGACACAGAGCACAGCAGTGGTGAGTTCTAGTACACATCTCTCCAGGGACCATACAAACACGGCTGCAAGAGAGCACAAGCACGTCATGTGAGGGTCTGATTACACAATCTCTCCAGGGACCATACATAACAACTGCGGCAGAGAGCACAGAGTCACCAGTGTGAGGTCTTATTAACCACATCTCTCCAGGGACAATACATACACTGGCTGCAGAGAGCACAGAGCACAGCGTGTGACGTCTGATTATCCATCTCTCCAGGAATACATAACACTGCTGCGAGAGGCACAGAGCACACGCAGTGGTGATGTCTATTACAGACATCTCTCCAGGGACAATACATCCACCTGGCTGCAGAGAGACAGAGCACAGCGTGTGGGTCTGATTCACACATCTCTCCAGGACAGTACATAACACTGGCTGCAGAAGCACGAAGCATCTACAGTGTGAGGTCTGATTAACACATCTCCTCCAGGGACAATACTAGCCCTGGCTGCAGAGAGCACAAGCACAGCAGTGTGAGGTCTGATTTACTATATCCCCAGTGGAAATACATAACACTGGGCTGCAGAGAGCACAGAGCACATGCATGTGATGTCTTTACACCATCTCTCCAGGGTGACAATTACTAGAGCACTGCTGCAGAAGCACAGAGCACAGCAGTGTGAGTCTGATTACATATCTCTCGCAGGGACAAAATACAACAACACTGGCTGCAGAAGCACATACACAAACAGCATGTGAGTGTCTATTTACACATCCTCCCATGGACAAATACTAACACCTGGGTCTGTGCATGAGCACAAGCACGCAGTTGTGAGGTTCTGATTACACACTCTCCAGCGAATCCATACATACATGCTGCAGAGAGCGCAGAGCACAGCAGTGTGAGGACCATGTTACCAGTGCAGGAAGATCCGATGTGTTCTAGCCTTGCTGTGGATAGTAAGTAACACTGGGGGTGAAGGGTCGTTCCTAGCGCCTCCCTTAGGTCGCTGCACTGATCCTATGGTGATATATACATTGACACTTGGGCTCAGGGACACTTCCCGTATCTGGAGGTGACAGATGTAACTCGCTATCTGTATGGGGGGGACATGGTCCTCATTAAGTGGCTGTGACTGCTGACAGGAGGTGACAATGACACCGTGCCACATGGGGAGGGGGCGCTGACAGGTCCCAGAGACCTCCAGTGTCCATTATCAGGTCCCAGACCTCGCTCATCATGTGTTTGTTATTAATTCACTGTGCGGGAAGAGGAATGCTGTGGAGACGCTGCCGTTGATTCCTCTGCAGGATGGTGAGTTGCACTCTGCATGGATGGTGAGGTGGCATCTCGCAGGATGGTGGTGGCAGTCTCTGCAGGATGTGATGTAGCTCGGCTGCGGATGGTGAGTGCACTCTGAGATGGATGCTCTCTCAGTATGGTGAGTGCAGCTCTGCAGGATGGTGAGTGCAGCTCTGCAGGAGGGTGAGTGCAGCTCTGTCAGGATGGTGAGTGCAGTTCTGCAGGATGGTGAGTGCAGCTCTGCAGGATGGTGAGTGCAGCTCTGCAGGATGGTGAGTGCAGCTCTGCAGGATGATGAGTGCAGCTCTGCAGGATGGTGAGGTGCAATCGCTGCAGATGTGAGATGCAGCTCTGCAGGATGGTGAGTGCAGCTCTGCAGGATGGTGAGTGCAGCTCTGCAGGATGGTGGTGGAGTTGCGGATCGAGGATGGTCTAGCAGCTCTTGCAGGTGAGTCATCTCTGCAGTGGTGAGTGCAGCTCTGCAGGATGATGAGTGCAGCTCTGTAGAGACATGGCTGATACTGGTGACTGGGGAAGTTTATTTATCATCACATCAGTTACTATTGTTACAATTGTTGCTATGAAGTAACAATCAGCAAAGAATCTTAGACAGAGTCTGACTACGACTACAGCTCCTTCAATGCTCCATTGTCTGTAATTTTATTTTATAACTATTGGAAAATAACTATGTATATTAATTAGATTGGTATCTAGATAGTCTTAGGGTCATAGAGTGGGTCAGTGATCTATAGGGCTCTTGGTACAGTGTGGGTCCATAGTGTGAGTCTATAGGGGCTCTGGGGTACAGTGTGGGTCCATAGTGTGAGTCTATAGGGGCTCTAGGTTACAGGTTGGGTCCATAGTGTGAGTCTATAGGGGCTCTAGGTTACAGTGTGGGTCCATAGTAGTGAGTCTATAGGGGCTCTAGGTTACAGTTTGGGTCCATAGTGTGAGTCTAGTAGGGCTCTGGTTCGTTGGGGTCGTTGTGGGTTCCTGTAGGGCTTGCTGCACTGTGGTCCATTTGTCTCATAGGGGCTCTGGGGTATGGTGCGGGCACATATCAGGCTGTGGCTACACATTACGGACCCATTATATGACCATGTGCCTGAGCCCTGAGAAGGTGAAGGGGGATCATCTGCTTCTATAACATTTCCCCTTTTTCCTGCGGAGAGTGCGGGGGATGGGGGTCCGGGTGTACACGCAGGGCGCCGGCGCTTCCATGTAGGTAGATGGTATTTAGAAACCTGCTGATTCTTCCTCTCCCACCCCCAACCTTTAGAAACACTTCCATAAATGGGATCATGTGCCCCTTGACCTCCCCTCCGCAGGGATAGAATGAGCATCATCTCCCAATTTCACACTTGTCCCCCCCCCTGCTCCCGGATTCCCATGGTGGAAGGAGAAGCTTCTATGGGTCTGTGATGCAAATACGTTAGGTCCGGGGCTGTAAAGATGTCGGGGTCGCGCCTTGGTGGCAGTGGACTGACCTTGAGCACTGCGCTCCTAACGCTGGGATGTGCATGGGGCGCGGTGTGGAGGCAGACGCCATATATCCATCACTGCCTGCTAATTAGATGCCCACAGGCAGACAGATCTGTCATCCCTGAGCTCCGTGTGGTTCTCCTGTAACATGGGGGGTCTATAACTAGCATATTAGAATGCTCCGGGAATTCCACTTGTGTTATAGAAAAGTTATACGATTTCAAGATCTCTGCTTGCTGTTCTGAGCTTACAATAGTTTCGGTGTCTATTTCTAGGTATCACATCCGTCTGCGTTGGCTCTGTAACATTGATTGGCTCCTACTTAGTAAGGGTATCTATGATTTCTGGTGATTTCTGGTGTATCCGACCACAGAATCTGTGTGTAGTCTGTTACCATGGAAACACACAGTGTTCTAGAACTTTGGAATGATACAATCTTAGTACTTAGCTGCATCTACCAATCACTTGGATGTAAGTGTTTTCTAAGACCCTGAAGTGGCTGATAACAGAGAACAATAGACTTTAGGGTCAGAGTGCCCCCCCTGAGCTTGTTGCTTTGTTCTTGCCCAGATCTGGGACCGCGCTCCTAAGAATTTCTGGGGGTCTTCTCGGTCACTAATCACCGAGTCTTCAGTGTTTTTGTTTTGACTTCCTGCATCTTGAGACGTTCCAGACGAGGAGGTTGACAACTTGGTGAAAGTAAAACTTTACAAGTTTGGCGCATGGCGGCCGAGGGGAAGAGAACCTTTCCATTCATCCATCACCTGGATCCTGGGGGCGGCAGCAACGGTCACCTCTGCCAGACTGCAACCATCAAGAAGGATGCCTAACCCAGGAGACCTTAGAGACCTATAGCACATCTCATGGGTGGGGTCCTTATGATGGGTGGGCTCCTTATGATGGGTGGGGGTCTGGGTCTCTACCTGAGGGTCTGGGTCTTTGTGCCTGTTCAGCTTCAATCACCTTATATCTGACAATAGAGTAAATATCCTGGAACTTCTATTCCTTCATCTCACCAATCAATGGGGGTCTCACATCCGGACCGTCACCCATAACCTGTCACCTGTCACTATAGTTATATACCCCAGGACATCATAGTGTGAGGTCTATTAGCTAGAATTGTGGACCCTGAGGACCGGTATCATACATCCAGTATATGGACGACCAACACTATTCTTCTACATCTATCTAAGCTGATCTTTGTGTGTGCCCTGGATTATCAACCCCTGTCCATTCATCTGCTGATACCCGTCACATCCGAGCAGTCTGTCTTATATCTGGCATTATATCATCTGTAAATACGCCCATCACATCCTAGACTGCTCAGATTTTGCTATCCCATTAGCTCATTTCGATACTCAGTTACTCCAAGCTGTGGGTATAATCTTGCCTGGATCAATCTTGATGCCGCACACACCCAGAGCTGCAGTTTTATACTGTCTGCATTAGATAATCTCTGATACTTCCAGTCACATACAGCAAAAGTTTTCTATCCTGGCCATATAATCTCCATTCAACACTCCACACTCAAGTCTTCAATCTCTGTCCCATCTGATCATCATCCTGATACTCCTAGTTACTCCAAAGACTGGGTATATCTGCCATTGGTCGCAGTCGATAACAGCATCCACACCCAGAGCCTGCAGTCTTATTATCTGGCCATAGATCTCCCAGTCCACATCACAAGCTGGCAGTCTTACCTATCCCATTAATCATCTTCTCTGATACTCCACAGTCACATACCAGTTTACTGCGTCAGGCCTCTATTCCGCTGCCATTAGTAATCCTGATACTCAATTTACATAGAGCTGCAGTTTTAATATCGCTTTAGATCAGCTCTGTACTCCAGTCACACCCATGAGCTCCAGTTTTATCATCTTCTCTGAGATCATCTCTGATACTCTCATCACACACCAGAGCGTCAGTTTTATATCTGCTATTGAGATCATCTCTGATACTCTCCAGCACAACCCAGAGCTTGGCAGTTTTTATATCTGCTATAAGATCATCTCGTATCCGCAATACCATACTGCGTTTTATATGCTATATTCTCTGATCCATCCCACAGAGCTGCAGTTTTTTATTCTGCATTAGGATCATCTCTGATACACAGCAACATACCCCAAATATACACCCCAACCCTCACACCTCACCACAGCCCTGGACATAGGGGGCAGTATTATAGTAGTTATGTTCTTGTACATAGGGGGCAGTATTATAGTAGTTATATTCCTGTACATAGGGGGCAGTATTATAGTAGTTATGTTCTTGTACATAGGGGGCAGTATTATAGTAGTTATATTCCTGTACATAGGGGGCAGTATTATAGTAGTTATATTCTTGTACATATGTATACAAGGAGAGCCTCTAGTTGCATAGAACAGAGACTAGCCAGGGAGCTTGCAGTGATCCATAGTAATAGCATTAGTTGTGTGACCGGGAGTAGATTTAGCAGAGCTGAATGTGTACATCCTATGCGTATATCACATGTATCCTCCAGACTGCAGATGAATCTATTTTACGACTGCTCTGCGCATCCATCAGCACAATTCAGCTCTGCTACATCTCTCACCGCAGGAATAGCAGAGTCCTCTGAACTATGCAGACGCCTGGATGCCCGTGCTGGCGATTACCCATGTTGAGGCAGATGCCATGGGCACACAGGGGGCATACTATAGGCAGAGGCGGTATGCTTAGCTTGTAGTATGTTGTGTCCTGTCATACATGGTGCGTGGAGCTGATGTCATCGCTCGCCTCGTGGTCGCTATAGCGTGAATGACAAGTGTTCTGTTCTCTTGTCGCTGCCAACATCCTCATTGACACTCGGCCGCGATGAATCACGACCGTGGCTCGTGCTCATGAGAAACGGAGAAATCTGCCCAGATCTTCCTGTTAACCCTTGTCAGGCTCAGAATTTCTTAAAGGAATTGTCTATTTATTGTAGAAACAGTCAAGCACCAATTAACCCTGGGTGGTCGGGCGTCTTGGCACTGAACCCCAAACATCAGTCACCATTGAAGAGAGCAGCCGCCAGATGAGGCAGACTGTGGTGGACTACTATGTATTGTGTAGAACCATATATCAGTTCTATGGGTTGTCTATGGCTATGTATAGACCATATTTGATTCTATAGGGTTGGGCTTAATATGTCTAGACCATATAGCGGTTCTATTGGATTGAGTCTAGTGGTTATAGTCCTGGATAACCTCCCCAGTGAACCTGGTAACCTATATCTATACTTTCCACCCTCTATAGATTGAGTGCACGGGTTTGGCGATCTCATCCTTTAGAAGGGTCACTCACCTATATGTGCGTAGGGACGTGTTTCTATTGTTCCACTATGGACCATCTGAAGGGTCACACACGCCTACCGATCGTGGTATCGGGGGTGGGGGGTCATCAACTCCTCCCGGAACGGTATCGGGGGTCCAACACCCTACCGCGCAGGAGTAAGAGGAGTGGGATATGGAGAATAAAGTCCTCATCCATCACCACCTATGGATGAGTGGTGCGTGATAACAGAGAACAATACCCTCCATTTACTGAACATAAACGAAGCTTTACCACTTCTATGTTTAGTCTATACATTTATAGAACTTTCCAGAATCAGTGCCTTCCCCGTCATGTGACTAGTGAGAATCTTCTCCATGATAATGTTTTTCCATTATGTCCTTAAAGGAGAAGTTATAACTAATTTTCAATTGGTTACGTTACAAGTGGAGATTAGGGTAAAGTTTGGGGTATAGTCCTAAAAGCTGATGCTGACCTATCGGATGTTCTGCCCCTTAGTGCCCTTAAAGGCGCGTGTCATGAGGATTACATGTGGACGTTACATTCTCTGTCCTCTGCGGATGTTGTGACAAGAACCAAGTGACACAATTGTTGTAAAAATGCAGACTTGATACTTTGTGAGCAACTTTGTGGACTGTAACTTTTGGGGGATCTATTCCCAGAATTAGTTTCCCCACTGCATTATTTTAGGTCATGACGGGTGTATTCTAGGATTGTAAAATTGGGGGTATGTCCTCACACGGTCTGCTGTGCCTGGCTCTCTGCAACCACAGAATTGGGTATTGTCCCTGGAAGAATGTATAATCATCTATTTGTGTATGTTGTTAGTAGCACAGGACTGTGATATATGGATTTTATAATCCAAGATTTAGTGTGTTGGGGGGGAGGGTTGTCCTCACACTGCTGTGCTCTGTGCAGCTGTTGTTGGGTATTGTCTATGGAGAGATGTGTAATCAGACCTGTGTGCCGTCAATAGAAGCAGGGCTTGATATTTGGATTTATATACCAGGATTGTATTGTGGGGGAGGGGGAGGTCTTCCTCACCTGCTGTGCTCTTTGCATCAGTGTTCGTTATTGCCAGGGCATTTCGTGCACTGCAGAGCTGTTACAGTGGTATCAGTCTTAGAGCATTAAATACTCTTCAATTATAATGGGATCCTGGAGAATGGTCTGGATCTGATGTTTCGTTGCAGTGTATCAGCGGAGGATGGATTTTAATGGACTTTCTTCTCTTGCAAGCACTGATTACTTGCGATCATCTGATGATGACTGAGGTCTATAATGAACACTCACCCATGGATGAGATCGCCCTAGCCTCTGCAAGTATTCTTATCAAGTTACCTCTTGCCCAGGATTTCCGTTCAACCCCGAGGCCGCCTGCGCTTGACTATTTTCGGAGCTCCTCGCTATAAAAAAATGTTAATTTCAATTCAGTTGTAACTGCCCTGGAAAAGCTGGGTGTAGGACCAATATGATGCCATTCTTTTGACCTGGGAAAGCTTGGTGCATATCCCTTAAAATTGGGCTGGGTTTGTTTGTCACCAATAACAAAGGCATGGTTTCTGTTCATGGAAAGCTGGGTTGTTGTCAAGTGTGTCATCATAGTTCCTTCTTATTTGCTCTGGGGACAAGTCCCCTGCAAGATGTCCCCTCTTTCCTTCCCACACTCTTAATGTTTAAATATGTAAGCTATGGCAGTATGCCATTTCAGGTGGTTGGAAAGCTGGGTAAAGAGCACTATAATGGCAGCCTCTTGGTTTGCCATCTAGTCATGTATAGTCGTTACATGGGAAAGTTGGGAAGATGAAATCTGTTGCTACATGACTTGGTACCCCCAGCTTTTCCAGACCCCTGAGTGTGAAATTTCATCCGTTTACTACATAGCTGGCAGATCCTTGACATAAGTGGCAACCAGACGAGAGTATTTATGACAGGGATTATTAGGACAGTCCACATGCCCTGATGAGACAAACATGACTAGTGACATCATCAGTCAATAGTGACATCACCTATAGGTCCCCTAACAAAGTATTTGGTGGTGGTTAGAGGGACTGTCGATAGGTGTATGTTTGGGATGATGTGTCCTCACACTGCTGGATATATGGATTTTATTTTCAGGATTGTAGTTTACTCCAAGTGCATTGGGGAGTTGTCCTCACACTGCTGTGCTCTGTGCTATCTGCAGCCAGTGTTGACTGTTCCCTGGAGAGATGTGAAATAGCTTTGTGCATGTTAGTAGCAGCTGAACTGTGATATATGCATTTATATTCCTGGATTGTACTAGGGTGTCCTCACACTGCTGTGCTTGCTCTCTGCATCTGTATATATAGAATGAGTTCTTGGTCTTAAGGGATCCTGTCCTCGAGTGCAACTATATACCACATTGTGGTTATTGTCCATGGAGGGCTGTGTAATCAAACCTCTGTGTACGGTTAGTAGCAGCAGGACGTGTGATACATGGATTTATAGTCCAGGATTATAACTTCTCCAAGTGCTTGGGAGGTGTTGTCGCACACGGCTGTGCTCTGTGCACTCTGCAGTGTTTTGTATGTCCCTGGAGAGATGTGGAATCAGACTGGATATGGATTTATATTTCAGGATTGTAACTTCACAACATACATAAAGGTCTGATTACTCTTCGCTCACAGGGACAATACATAACACTCGGCGGCAGAGAGCACAGAGGCACGGACAGTGTAGGTCGATTAACTCTCTCCTAGGGACATACCATAACATGGCTGCAGAGAGCACAGAGCACAGCGTGTGAGGTCTGATACACATCTCCCAGGACAATACATAACACTGGCTGCAAGAGCACAGAGCACAGCATGTGAGTTCTGATTACACATCTCTCCAGGGACATACATAACACTGGCTGCAGAGAGCACAGAGTCACAGCAGGTGTGAGGTCTGATACACCTCTCCCAGGGACAAACTAACAATGTGCTGCAGAGAGCACAGAGCACAGCAGTGTGAGGTCTGATTCATTACACATCTCCAGGACAATACATAACACTGGCTGCAGAGCTGACAAGCAACAGCAGTGTGTAGTCTGATACACATCTCTCCATGGGACAATATCATAACTACGTGGCTGCAGAGGGCCAGAGACCAGCAGTGTGAGGTGCTGATACACATCTCTCCATGGGGACTAGATACTAACACTGGCTGCAGAGAGCACAGAGCTACAGCAAATGTGATCTGATTACACATCTCTCCGGGACACTACATAGCACGCACTGGCAGAGACACAGAGCACAAAGCATGTGAGGTCTGATTAACCATCTCTCCAGGGACATCCTAAAACAACATGGCTGCAGAAAGCAACAGAGCACAGTAGTGTGGTGCCACAAGATGAAGCAACTAAATCCTCCTCGGCAATATAAACCATATATCACAGTCCTGCTGCTACTACCACACAGGTAAATATCACCCATCTCTCGGGAACAAACCTGAGAGCACAGAGAACCACGTGTTGGGGCTGTCTCGATTCATATCGGATTATCCTCCAGGATCTGAACAGTCCAAAAATTTCCCAAGCATTTCGTCTCGCTGTCCCGCCTTTTCTCGTGCGCCCTGTGTTGGGGGTGCAGATGCGCCCGTCTGTTGGCTGTGCGCTGAATCTCAGCGGGGAGGTTTTATGAATGAATCTCATTCGTGCATGAAAGGGTCCCCGGGGTTTGGACGATTTCGATGGAATCCTGCGCAGACCCCACACGCTCTGAGCACTTCATTCAGATTTCTCTTCATTGTCGGTGGGCAATTGCTGCGGGCTTCTTAAGGGGAACCCACAGTTAATTCTTGGGGTGTGTATGTAATAGACTTGATGTTCGGTCTGTATGTAGTTTCGCTTTCTATTAATCCATAAGGGAATGTTGTCAGGTCGTTTGCATATGAATGTGCCCATAGATCTTCTCCTAGAAACAATTGCTGTAGGGAGACGATATGTTAGAGTTTAGTGAGGCACCATATGGCGGCACGTTTCCATGTATTCCATCAAGTTTTGTGTCCCTATCTCTTTAATGGACGATGTTCTTCTAGACTGGTCCATACAGGTCTCATTACTTTCAGAGCTCCCCTTACCCGTGTTGTGGGGTCCGCACACTCCTCTACCTCCGTTTCACATTGCTGTGCCGCCATCGATGGGTGTACATTACAGTTCCGTTTATGTCAGCGGTTTTCTTATCGTCACTAGTTGTTGCACCACAGCGATGGATTTACTGTAGACACTTCCTAATTCCACAACCGGAAACCGTCAGCAAGTCAGAGAGCGTAGGAGATGCCGAATCTCCATCCTGTGCGCAAGGATTCAGCTCAATGCTTCTTAAGAAACTTTTTGTGTGTTTCCGTTGCTTGCTGTCCAGTGAATGGAGAATTCTTCAGGACCTTGCTCCGTTATTTGTTTCTGACTGACAGTTGTAATGATCATGGAGTCCTAGGGGAAAGATTCTTTGTAATGGGGTGTCTGGAGACCCCCATATCTTGGCTTTTCTATACCCTTAGCCGATTGTGTGACGAGCCTCAGTAGTGCATGTCTCCTCGTGTATCTACACATGGGTGCTCCATCATGTCTGTAGATCCTCATAGTGCAGCCTCCTCTGTATCTACACATGGGCTCCATCATGTTCTGTGTATCCTCATAGTCAGCCTCCTCTGTCCCTACACTGGGCTCCATCAGTCTGTAGATCCTCAGTATTTGCAGCCTCCTCTGTATCTACACATGGGGCAGCCATCATGTCATCGTAGATCGCTCAACTGTAGTGCGGCCTCTCTTTATCTACACATGGGCGTCCATCATGTTGTGTATCCTCAGTATGGCTATCTCCTCTGTATCTACACCATTGGGCCTCATCAATCGTCTGTAATTCCTCAGTAGTGCAAGCCTCCTCTGTACCTCTACACATTGGGCTCCATCATGTCGTAGATCCTCATAGTGTGCAGTCTCTCTCCTCTTGTATCTACACTGTGGGCTCCATCATGTTCTGTTAGATCCCAGGTAGTGCAGTCTCCTCGTGTAACTACACTGGGTCTCTATAATGTCTGTAGATCCTCTAGTTAGTGCTACCTCCCTCTGTATCTACACTTGCTCCAGTCATGTTCTGTAGATCCCAGTTAGGCAGTCTCTCTGTATCTACACATGGGCTCTCCATCATCGTCTGTACGTCTCATATGTGCACCTCTCTGTATCTCACTTGGGCCCATCATGTCTGTTAATCCTCAGTAGTGCACCGTCCTCTGTACCTACACATGGCTCCATCATGTCTCGGTAGATCTCAGTAGTGCAGTCCCTCCTCTGATCTACACTGGTCTCATCATGTCTGTAGATCCTCAGTAGTGCAGCCTCCTCTTATCTACACATGGCTCCATCATGTCTGTAGATCCTTCTCAGTAGTGCATCCTCCTCTGTATCTACACATGGCTCCATCATTCTGGTAGATAATCCTCATAGTGCGGCCTCCTCTTGTACCTACACTGGGCTCCAATCATGTCTGTATGATCCTCAGTAGTGGGAATCTTTAGGGGCCCTTATGAGGTGAATACATGATAGTTGGAGGTCTGGTAGAGGCTTTGTATTTGGGTACAGTAGCTTTATCACACCCGCATCTTAAAGGCATCTGCGCTTTATATCCCTTTAATAGCGGCCTATAGACTCTTTCATCGATCCCGGTAGACGTGACCTTGTATGAATCCTGACCGAGCGGTTCACAGGCTCCTCATTCAAGTTATCACATCCTTCACATTCCGGCTAATCTTTTCATCCTTCGCTTTGTCGCGGAGCCGCGTGTTGACAATTCTAACGCTCATAACTAGGACACAAGCTCCGGAAGACGGGATTGGTTTGCGAGACGTCGAAAAATGGCTTTTGGTGTTAACCACCCTCGTGTCAATAGACCGGAACATCATCTTATGGGTAACGGGGGTTGGTGGGGGGTGGGGTGGGGTGTCTGTTTTGTTGGTGGCTCTATTTGTTGATAGTGAGAATTGTTGAGTCACCTATGTCCTTTTTTTTTTTTTTTCTTCTTGTTGTACCGTTTTTGTCTTTTTCGTATTCCAGTTTATTTTTGAAAAGTTAATTTGTATTTTTTTTTTTTTTTTTATGTGTTTGTTTCTTTTTCTTTATTTTATTTTCGTGGTCTGACGTCTCAGGAATACGTGCAGGCTAAGATGTTGATGGACTTGCTTACATTGAAAAGCAAATTTTGAAAGTTAAGCCAAATAAGTACGAAACGGTGGCTGAAAGACGGGAAAGGTGTGAGGCTAAAACTCCATGTATTATTTTTTGTGAATTGATGGTCACAAATGGTCATTAATCACCATGAACCCCCCGCTGGGCTTTAAGATGAGCTTGTAGTCTTAAATATAGAATCGGCGGTAGCTGAAGACACTAGCATTGTCCCAACATTTCTCCGATTACCAACTTGCTATACCACTTTTTTTGAGTAATGAGAACAGTTTGTCCTCCAGCTTATTCCTCATCAATCCCCCATAGTTCCTGCATGCTCCATCCATAGCTTTTTAGGTGGTAGAAGCTTCTCTCTTGTGCATTGAGATGCCATTTTATTTCCAGCATCTGCTGTGGTCTAGAGCCTTAATTACCTTTACTGGTCGGGTTCCTTCAAAAATCAGCAGGTCTGGAAATCTGTAAAACCAGACTTCCGAATGATTGATTTGTATTGCTTTCACACCACCCCACATGCCATGGTGGTTGTTGGTGCCTGTTTACATGTCTTTACAGGTAGAAATAAATGGGTGGCTCATAGGTTGGGCCCTCAAGTAGACCAGATAATTCTGTGATTTGGTGGCTTATCATACCAACTTCTACTCTCCTTCACTATTTGTCCGCTAGACCCTATGCCAGTATCTTCATATAAGTGGGGCATCAGCCTGAAGCTCGATTTCCAACCTCAACAGTTGCTCATCTCTCCTATAACCAGAATGCAATGATGTCCTAACTTTGTGAACCACTCTGATGTCCTTAACGTTCCGTCTAATGTCTACCTCTCTCTTCTTCTTTCAGTCTTCCTCCAGATCCTTCAGACTTCGAACGATGCCCTGCAAACTGAAGGATAGACGTTCCTCCACGTGGTGGGAAACCCACGAGGAGAATTGGAGAGCGGAAGAGCTTAGATGGCCTCCAGAAGATGTCTTGGTGGAAGAAGAGAAGGATCCACACTGCGACACATCCAAAACAAAGCCCTAAGGAAGCATAATCTTGTGATGGTCCCCTCGTGTTCTTGGAAGAGAATCAGCCCATTAATGGGGCCAACAATGAATCGCTTAGGAGCAGATTTGTCTAACGTCAAACAATTCCAAGATGCACCTGTGATATCTTCTTTTTTTCTTCTTTTTTTCCGCTGGGTGAAGAATCCAGCCTTCGTTTGTGATTTCAATCCCCAATCTCGAAAGAAGTGGTTTGCTTATGTTTTTTTTTTCAGTTCAAATCATTTAAATGCTATCTGAAGGTTTTTTCCAAGCTACGTGCAAGTGATAATCTTAAATAACGTAAATGAAGCTGGATTTTCTTGGACTGGGCAATGGACTCTAGCCATTACACAAAAACTTGCCTTTACGCAAGAACACAAGGTCACCTACATCACTTCATCCGATGTTTGTCTCCTACTGTCCACACCCACCGAGTCTCATTGGTTACTGTTATAGTTACAATCCCAGGCCACCAAAGTCATCTCCTCAGTGAACTGGCTCCCACCTGGCTCCTCCCCGACACACTTAAATGTCATTGATGTGTCGTAAACTATTTGTAATGGATCAAAAGTGGAATCTGGTCTCCTGTAGTAATTAATAGCCGGGTGTTCCTTCATTGCGTACGGTATTCCAATAGTGTCACTATTTGTCCTGTCTATGAGGTTGGTGTGTTTCCTTGGCTTACAGTAAACTTTGTAGGGTTCGGCCAACACAAAGTCAACTTTTGTCAACCGGTTTGTAGGTTTTTTCTGATAGGAAATTTTAACAAACCTTGCGCTTTCCTTCTCTTGGATGGAACGGCCATCTTGTGTATCCCCCGCGTTGTTGCTTGCTCTGGTTCTACAAGCAGTCTTTGGAAGTTGGTGTCTTTGATGCGTGACCGCAATCTGGCTTGGTACTAGTCTTTCATGTGGGGGGCTACGGTACCCGCGTAAAGCTAATTTTTTTTGGGAAAGTTTGCCAAAATAATCATTGTTGGCATTGAGGCAATTGCATGTAACTCTAAGAAGTGGATCTCTAAGTGTTTATTCTAGGATGTCATCTGGACAATTTTCCTGCCTTGAGGGGGAAGGTCTGACCGGCATGGTTGAGATCTATTTCATGATTTGCTTCGGATGAACTCTGTAGACATGACAGCTCTAAATATAAACCTCCCGGCTTCGGCAAAGTCCCACATTTCCCAATGCCAAAGAGGCCTTTGTGTGAGACCCTTGTTCGTGATCCCACCAGATTTGGCATGTTTTTTGTATGGAGAACTTTCCATAAAAAAAAAAAAAAAAGGTTCTTATTTTCCATCCTTCCTTCCTTATCCATGGAGAAGAGGTTTGCCCTACTCCAACACATGACTATGCTTCATCACCGTGTGATCGCCCCTGTTTACAGGCAATAATTCCCCGTCTTCGATCTGTCCAACTCAAAAAAAGAAAATGAAAAAAAATTCTTGTGTGATCATCTTGCACGTGGTCCGTGTTTTGTGTTGGTGTCTCATCACCAGCTTGAGCTCTCCAGGTCTTTGGTCGCGGTGTCCCTCCTATGGGTATTGTGTAGTAGGGGGTAGCGCCCCCCCTTTTGGGATTGCCGTAACCACGATGAACTTGATACAATTGGTGGTGGTCCAGTAGATACTAGTGACGCTTCCACCGAGGGACCCTCCTACCCCCATCCATGAAAGGTCCTCTGATCTCTCCAACCTTCAGGTCCACTCGGTGGACGGTTGTTTCTTTGTGTTTTTTTTTTTTCCCCTCTTTCGTGAGAGTATTGTAATTTCTCCATTTGTTTACAAAATTGTCTGGCGCGACAAATGCACTCGATCACATTGTTGTATCATAGTTTTATTATAAATATATAGATTTCGTAATTTGTGAGGCTCAGGGAGACGCTAGATCTTTTTTTTTTTTTCAAAACTTTTATTGTCCATGTGACAGTGTAAAAATAGTTCATTACTTTTCATCTCAGAAGCCGATGTGGTGTTTTTTGTTGCACGTGGTTGTGAGAGATCTTGGCGCCTCGCCCCACCCCGCCGCCACACACTGATTTCCCGCTCCTGTAACCGGTCCTGAGGAAAAGCAGACTGAGCTTGTGCCTGATCTGGTAGTGACTGGGCGGGGTGAGGTCAATCAATCAGGGGGTGGAGCTCACAAAGTCACGAATGGAGCTGCTTACTTTGGCACACAAAGGGAAGCGGGGGAGGCATTAGTTAGAAAAGTTTAGTTTTTTTCGGTTTTGGGATTCTAACACGCAGCTGTAGACAACAGGTCTGGTCACACTTTGTCATATGCCCCCCGATCCCCTCCACCCTCCCCACAAAAAAGTTTCAAGTGAGAGGGTCGTCGGATTTTAACCTAAAATAAAGACAGGACAAACCAGACATTAGATATTCTCCAGATCTGGCTCCACCTGATAATCTGTATTGTGTGGGGACGAACAACATCTATGACTCCCCCTTCCGATCTTGCAGAACTGATTTCCACATCATCAATACATAATTTCAACCTAATCCCGATTGTGTAGAGCAAATCCCCTCCCCACTGCAACCACTTTTGTATCCCCATGAAGGCAGCGCGTGGCATCACTCAATGTCCTCGAACCCTTTAACCGAGCTGGAAACCTCACGAAATCTAAACCATAAAGGATACAATCTGTGATGGTTATTGATTTGTGTCGTTTGATACAATGTGTACTGCAGATTCTATCTATGTATCTGATTGTCCGTAGATTCCTCATCCGTTGCGGACTTGGTAAAGGAGCGACATTGACTTAATCGTATTTGACCCCCCCCCCCCCCACCCGTCCTAATTTTTATACTGTCCAAACCAAAGTTACTAGTTTTGACTTTTCCTATGGGAAGGCTCCTCCTTCCAAAAGCTGCTCCACCTATTGTTGCACATAAGTGGTAACCTCCAATTCAAACACAGAATGGGGCTGAGATTAATCCACACACTACCGGACCCATTCTGACCAATCCCCTTTAGTATGAGATGTTTAGAATGGTTATACCCAACATAATTTAACATTGTGAAAGATGCGAAAATGCTTCTCAAAGTCCCTGTGGATGGACCAGCGGCCTGAAGATGCGAAATCTTCTGTTGATTTATCAAGGAACAGGACCTTTATTCGTGCTTTGTGGCATCTCAGAAGAAGGATATCCTCTAACAATTCAGCAATGTTTTAAAATGTTTATTATTTATAAACGCACACAGATTACGAGCGATTGGTCCTGTCGCCCAAGTGGCTCCAACTAAACACTACCACCAGGTATTTTTTGATTGTGGGAGGAAACCAGAGGAAACCATACAAACTCTTTTTCCAGATGTTGACCTGGGGTGGGATTGCGAACACCATAGACCCCCGCGCTGTCCCAAGGCAGAAGTGCTCCCCCTCAGCCCCATGCCTGCGATAATTGTTGGGGTAATCCAATCATCTGGGGGCTCGAGTGAGCCTCCGTATGGTTTCATACTAGCGCATCGATTTTGACCTTTTATGACCCCTAAAACCTTCATAACACACTTGTAAAGTTTGCTCACTTCGCTGGAGTCTTGTGCTAATAGCAAAAAATTTAAAGGGATCTACTCCACCACCCCTCTACCAACTCCCCGCTCTCTATTGGCGTTTTTTCCGCTGATTCTTACACACTTAAAGTTTTCTTTTCTCTAGCCTCACCTTCCTGAGTATCCAGATGTGACAATCTCTCTCATATTGTGCTAATTAGTCCTCTACTATCAAGTGGGGTGGAGCTGACAACCCTGGCCACCAATGCCCACCTACTTACAGATAGCTGTTGCTTAACATATTAGTCTTGCCAAATAGCCTGGATTGCCCGGAATGGTGTGGGCTAAACAGAAACAATAAAATTCCAAACTTCCTCGGATCTGTGGAGGGCGCCAAATGTCGATGACCTCACGAGGTGAGGAGATGGTCCCCTTCAGGTTAAGGGCACTTAAGTCACTGGTGACCCCTGAGGGTCTCCTGTTTATCTGGATACTTTGGGATCTGTGTTTTGTCCTCATGGCCCCTATTGGTAACTTTGGCGTATAGCGTCACCACCCAAACCGTCATGTATCAGTCTCTCAGGAATGCTGGCCGGCTCCGAGCTTCATGTCTTATGCGGCCGCGGGAATAACTGATGTGAGATTTTAGTGTCTCGGTTATGAGTTCAGATAAAAACAGAAGCTAAAATTATCCCGGAATATCCTGTTATTTATTATCCCATCTAGCTGTGAGCTAGCAAACATCCCTACAGATCAGTATGGAAGCGAAGGCTCATCCAGGAGTGACTAACGGCGGTCACATGGTGCGGGACCTGGACTGCTGACTCTGGAGGTAGCATCAGAGGACTGTGAATTGTGGGATTTATTTTACCACTATACTAAGCTTCCTCCATGTCCACGTAGGGGCGATACAAAATGGCCAGCATTGGTTACAGTCCCCTCCAGTGCTTTCTTCCTCTTCCCCAACGCACCAGTGGACATGGGAGTCTGTCAAACCTGGAATAGAAGCACCAGCATGTGAGGAACGCCGCCCAGTGGTAATCCTGGAATAATAATCCATATATCCAGTCCTGCTGCTCACTACCACCAACACAAGAGTCTGATTACACATCTCTCCAGGGACAAGTAACATAACACGTTGCAGAGAGCACAGAGCACCAGTCGTGTGAGGTCCTGATTCACATCTCTGCCAGTGCCAAATACATAACACCTGGCGCAGCACAGCACAAGCACAGCAGTGTAGGTCTGATTACACATCTCTCAGGGACAATAATACACCACCACTGGCTGCAGAGAGCACAGCAGTGTGATGTCGTTACCATCTCTAGTTCTCCCAGGACAATACAATAACACATGGGCTGCGAGAGCGCACAGAGCACAGCATGGTGAGGTCTATTACACATCTCTCAGCCGGACAATCATCATAACACTGGCTGCAGAGAGCCAGCCAGCCAGCATGTGTGGGTATATTACACACATCTCTCCAGTGACATATACATACCTGAGGCTGCACAGAATCCACGAGCCAGCATGTGTGAGGTCTGATACACATCCTCCACGGTCAATACATAACACTGGCTGTCAGAGATCACAGAGCAACAGGGTGAGGTCTATTCCACATCTCTCAGGGACAATACTAACACTAGCTGCAGGCAAGAGGCACGAGAGCAACACAGTGGAGGTCTAGTCTACATCACAGTCTCTCCAGGGACCTAATACATAACACTGGTGCTTGCCAGAAGCACAGATCACAGCGTTTACGGTCGAGATTAAACACATCTCTCCAGGCACAATACATCAACACTGGCTGCAGAGAGCCCAGAGCACACAGTGTGAGGTCTGATTACACATCTCTCCAGGACACTCTAAACACTGCTGCAAGTCGGCACAGCAGTGGTCATGCCATTCTCAGACTACGTCGCAAGCACAGGACAGCTGTGAGGTCTGTACACATCTCTCCAGGGACAATACATACACGGCTCAGAAGCACGCCAGACACACAGCATGTGAGGTTCGATTACATAACAATCTCTCCAGGGACAATACATAACCTTGGCGCAGAGGCACAGAGCACAGCAGTGTGAGGTCTGATTACACATCTCCCAGGTACGAATACATAACACTGGCTGGCGAAGAGCACGATGCACGCAGTGTAGGGATCCTGATTACAAACAATCTCTCCCAGTGGACAACTAAGCAGCTGGGGTGCAGATCACTAAGAGCAGCAAGTGTGATGTCTGATTACACATCTCTCCAGGGAACATACATAACTGGCTGCAGAAGCACATGGAGAGTGGAGGTCTGATTAACACTCTCTCCAGGGAACAATCAGCTAACGACTGGCTGCAGAAGAGCACAGAGCACAGCAGTGTGAGGTCTGATAACCACATCTCTCCAGGGACAATACATAACACTGGCTCAGAGACACAGATCACAGCAGTGGTGAGTATGATTAAGACATCTCCCAGGTGATCACTAAATAACCACTGGCTGCACAGATGCACAGAGCAACAGTGTGAGGTCTGATTACAATCTCTCAGGGACAACTAACCATGGCTGCCGATAAGAGCACAGCCATTGTGTGAGGTCTGTATTACACATCTCTCCGGGTACAATACTAACCTGTGCTGCATGAGAGCACAGGCAAGCAGTGTGAGGTCTGATGTACACATCTCTCCTCCCAGGACATACATAACACTGGCTGCAGAGACACATCAGCCAGTGTGAGTTCTGATTACAACATCTCATCTCCCGGACATACATAACACTGGCTTCACGAGAGCCCAGAGCACAGCATGTGAGTGTCTGATTACCCATCTCACCACGGACAATAATAACACTGCTCACAGACACAGAGCCGCACTTTAGCTGAAACACATCCCAGGCCATACAGTAGAAGGGTCTCAAACAATGAACTTGATCCTTAACAACAGCTCTCATCACAGGGACAAATACATAACACGGCTGCCAGAGACCAAAGAGCACCAGCATGGTGATCCTGATTTTTACACATCTCTCAGCATACATAAAAACACTGGCGTTGTAGAGCAACCAGAGCACAGCAGTGTAGTGTCGATTACCAATCCTCCAGGACATACATACAACTGGCTTGCAGAACGGCACAAGCACGCAGTGTGAGGTCTGCTATACAACATCTCCGGGCAGTCAAACACTGGCTGTAGACGCACAGAGTACAGATAGTCATACAATATCCTGCAAGTCATACGGCTGCGAGAGACGGCACCTGTAGCTGTACACATCTCCGATGCATCAACGGCTGGCAGATGCCGCCGTTGGACCCTGGAACCTCAGTGCCCCCAATAACCTTTTTCCATGTAAACACAACCAGAATTTATACCCAGTAAATGGGGACAGGCGTGGGCAGACTCCTGTTGCGGCCCCTCCGCAGCAGGTCAACCTCCGCATCACACACAAAGTGCAGCTCCACAGATAACAAGCCTCCCCCTGACACTGCTCACACCCTCCCCCTCACCTCAGTGTCAGGATCTTCTCTGACACCTCTTATAACTTGTGGAAATGTCCACCAGATGGGTTGTCGCTTTTCATAATTTTTTCTAGTTTGCTTCATCTTTCTTCCTATTTCTCATGCGCGCTTTACCGAGACTGACATATCCTGAGAACCCAAATTCCAGAATGACACCATTGTGCTGAAACAATAGACCCGTGTTCTCTGCGTCCCTCGTCTGAATCTAGGAACTTCCAGGATACGGGACTTAATCCCCGAGAACAATGGCCGGTCAGAGAGTCACAACAAGTCTCCAAATAATCAGATGGTTTCGTCCAAGGATCAACCGACAGCATGTGACCTGCCGCCCAAAATACCAAAAGATAAGAAAAGCCCAAAATATATCCAGCAAAATATAACTATTAATCACTGTTATTCCTAGAGCAGTAATGATAGTAATTAATTATATTTCCTGTACATAGGGGGCAGTATATTATAGTAGTTATATTCTGTACAATAGGGGGCAGTAATTAATAGTATCTTATATTCTGTTACATAGGGGGCAGTATTATAGATAAGTTTATTAGCTAGACTGGGCAATGTATTATAGTATGTTATATTCCTTACATAGGGGGGCAGTATTATAGTAGTTATATTTCTGTACATAGGGGCAGTGTATTATAGTAGTTTCATTCCTGTACATAGGGTGGTCAGTATTATAGTAGTTATATTCCTGTACATAGGCGGCAGTATTATAGGAATCTTATATTCTTGTGACATAGGGGGCATTATTGAGTTTATATCTTGTAACATAGGCAGTATATGTATTTTATATCCTGTACATAAGGCAGTATTTGGTATTATATTCTGTACATAGGGGGCAGTATTATAGATTTATATTACTGTACATAGGGGTCAGTATATAGTAGTTATATCCTGTACATAGGGGCAGTATTATATAGTATGACTAAGGACTGGAGATCTCCCCAATAGTCGCGAACGCGTACCCTTGGCTACCCACCCCCCCTTTCCTTTTTTTTTCTCTCCCGCGGTTTATACTGCCTATCTGTGTCCATGTTTCTGCATGGCCATGAAGCCAGCTTTTTAATAGTGGTTTTTCTAATAAATTCCTACATTAATTTTACCTGCGGCGCGTACCCTTGGATTTTCCACATTGTGCCGCGTCCCGACTTTTTTTTTTCTTTCTTTTCTCATTATAGTAGTTATATTCCTGTGCATAGGGGCAGTTAATTATATAGTTATCTTCCTGTACACTAGGGGGCGTATATAGTATTTATATTCCTGTACGATGGGCGGCCTTAATTATACGTAGTTTATATTCCTTTACATAGGGGGCAGTATTTAGGAGTTTATATCCCTTGGTATAAGGGGAACAGTTTATGGAGTATTATATTCCTGTACAATAGGGGCAGTATTTTCGAATCGGTTATATTCCTTGTACATAGGGGGCAGTATTAGAGTAGTTTATTCCTTGTACATAGGATGGCAGTATTATAGTAGTTAATTCTTGTACAACGGGCAGTATTATAGTAATTTATAGCTTGTACATAGGAGGCATATTATAGTAGTTATATTCCTGTACATGGGGGCATATTAGAGTATTATAATTCATGTAACATAGGGGGCGATATTGTAGAGTATATTCTTGTACATAGTTGCATTGGACCAGAATAGAAATCTACACCAGGGGTCGATCCATTCAGCAGTTCCCAGAATAAAGTGGGGAGATGGTTCTGGAGATTTCTATCCAATGCCCAGGACCCATAGGTGCCCACTCTCCCCCAGTACTGCCCTTATCGCTAACCTGGAGTTCCCCTTTAAGGATAAATGTTCTACTAATGATGACTCCGCACCCGGCTTAATCCTTCGTACAAACATTGAAATTCTAGAAAATTCCACGGCCAAGGTCACTGAGCGAAAAATAGCAACAAAACATCCGTGAAATCTGCCTTGATACATGAAGTCGTTGGCAATCGCCGGCAGCTAAATTTAGCTCCAGGGATCAATTGCGCCGTAGAGTTTATCATTTTTCTTCTCCTTAAAGGGACGGTGAAGAGGAAGAAGAGGAGGAGGGGGGGGGGATGGAGACAGAAAATTGGTGACTTTAAAAAGACATTCTCAGATTGCTGAACAAAGAGCGGAGACACCTCAGGGAGAAGGAAGGCGGCAGGTAATGGTGGAGGTGGGCGCTGATTGGGTGGCGGGGATGACTGGGCATGAATGTACTCCACAGATGATTGTATCCAAGCACAGACCATTCATGCTTTGGGTGACGTCAGCACCCGGAGGAGGGGTCCCTGGGTGGACCCTCCCCCCTATGTTATATAAGGCAGGGCAGACCATGCTGTCTGGGACAGAGTCCTCAGTGCTCACACATTCAGGGATTGCTGGCTGCACCTCCTGGGCTTTGTATCTAGAAGACCCCCCTTCTGAGGCGGCCGGACCCCTGTTATTTGTGGTATCTCTTTAAGCTAGGACATTTCCCCCCTGCCTCTCTGGACTTCATGTCTGTATTCTACCCTATTCCTTGGTAAGTAGCTCGATGCTTCTTCCTATGGATTAGCCCCTTTAAGGCTGCAATTTTTGGATGTTTAGGGTAATTGGGAGGGGGGTGGGGGTTGATTTAGAACTTGTGTCGTCTTCTGGGGGGAAATTGCTGTATTTATAAATGGATACATTGTAACTAACCGGGTCCAAGATGTATAAATAACTGGATGGAATGTTTATAAATCGCTGGATACAATGTAACAATCTGGGGAGAATGTTTATAAATCCCTGGATACATTGGCTCTGGCAGTTAGAGGGTTAAGGAGCCCTCATTGTGTGAGCCAGGGACAATGTATTCAGGCTGCAGACAGGGAGATTAAAGTGCTGAGCCCAGTCACCCAGCGGTGCCCTGTAGGCTGCGGGTGGCATCTGGTGTCAGGTAGAAATTTGAGGTGCCCTCCATGCGCCGAGCTGGCATTCATCATGTGCCAAGGCAGCAGCTGGGCGTTGTGTGGTCTGGGGACACTTTCCTCTCTGCTTTCTCTTTGATGAAGTTAATTGTCTGTTGATACTGAAATTAGGGAAGGGTTCAATCCTCATTTGTTGCACTGTTGAGCTCAGTGCTTGGAGGGGCCGGGTGGGGGTGGGGGAAGGCTGGGTACCCAAGGGGGCATCGGCTGGGGGAAAAGACGGGTACCTGGGGGTGGGGCAAGTCAGGGGGAGAGACCGGGGACCGGACAGGGTGACATAATGGGGGGGTGACGCAAGAGCTGGTACCGGCGGTGGGGGAAGTCTAAGGGGAGAGAGAGCTGGGATCCAGGAGGGCATGTTACAGGGGCAGGCTGGGGGTAAACAAGACTGTATGATGGGGGTGGGGTAAGGGGGATAGTACCAAGGGGAAGGCAGACTGGGGGGTAAGTGTGCCTATCCTGAAAGACAAGATTGGGTGGGAGGAGGTATCTGGGGGGGGTACCCAGGGTGTGCAGGAAAAGGGAAGGGGGCTGGAGGGAGAGTGTTTATCCAGTGACTGGAGGGAAAAAGTAGGTACCCAGAGAAGGTAGACAGGGGGGAAAAATGTGGGTAACTGCGAGGTGATTACTGAGGGGGGGGGGGGGGGGTAAGGAGGGGGTCCTGAGATGGACAGGCTGTGGCATTTAGGGAGTGTTAGATGGTGAGAGACACACAAGGATGTGTGTGCTTGGGGCAGGCTGGATAGGGAGCGGGTGTATGGAGGGGCCGGCGGGGGTAGCTGGGTGCTTAGAATTGTAGGTTGGGGGATATTGGCGCCTGCTGGGACACACGGGGGTAGTTGATGTCTTACAGACTTTTGCAGAAGGTGATTGTAAGGATTGTCAGGAAAAAGCTGCTGTTTGGGAGATGTTGTCTGGGTGGAGAGCGCCACCTGGGTATTGCAGGCG
Source organism: Engystomops pustulosus (assembly GCA_019512145.1). NCBI lineage: Eukaryota > Metazoa > Chordata > Amphibia > Anura > Leptodactylidae > Engystomops > Engystomops pustulosus. The sequence goes on along the minus strand of WNYA01000151.1, from coordinate 199,603 downwards.
TGTGATGGTATTGCCATGCAGTGGGCTGGTGTTACGGTTTTGTGTAAGTTATATTAGTTAGTATATAGGTTATATTGTATACATAGGAGAGCCTCTAGTTGCATAGAAGCAGGAGACTAGCCAGGAGCTTGCAGTGATCCATAGTAATAGCATTAGTTGTGTGACCGGGAGTAGATGTAGCAGAGCTGAATGTGTACATCCTATGCGTATATCACATGTATCCTCCAGACTGCAGATGAATCTATTGTACGACTGCTCTGCGCATCCATCAGCACATTCAGCTCTGCTACATCTCTACACCGCAGGAATAGCAGAGTCCTCTGAACTATGCAGACGCCTGGATGCCCGGTGCTGGCAGATTACCCATGGTGAGGGCAGATGCCATGGGCACACAGGGGGCATGACTATAGGCAGAGCTGTATGCTTAGCGTGTAGTATGTTGTGTCCTGTCATACATGGTGCGTGGAGCTGATGTCATCGCTCGCCTGCGTGGTCGCTATAGCGTGAATGACAATGTTCTGTTCTTGTCGCTGCCAACATCCTCATTGACACTCGGCCGCGATGAATCAGCCGTGGCTCGTGCTCATTGAGAAACGGAGAAATCTGCCCAGATCTTCCTGTTAACCCTTGTCAGGCTCAGAATTTCTTAAAGGAATTGTCTATTTATTGTAGAAACAGTCAAGCACCAATTAACCCTGGTGGTCGGGCGTCTTGGCACTGAGACCCCATAACATCAGGTCACCATTGAGAGGAGCAGCCGCCAGATGAGGCAGACTGTGGTGGACTACTATGTATTGTGTACAGACCATATAGCAGTTCTATAGGGTTGGTCTATTGTATGTATAGACCATATTTTGATTCTATAGGGTTGGGCTTTAATATGTATAGACCATATAGCGGTTCTATTGGATTGAGTCTAGTGGCGTTATAGTCTGGATAACCTCCCCAGTGAACCTGGTAACCTATATCTATACTTTCCACCCTCTATAGATTGAGTGCCGGGTTTGGCGATCTCATCCTTGTAGAAGGTGCTCATCCCCTATAGATGTGCGTAGGGACGTGTTTCTATTGTTCCACTATGGACCATCTGAAGGGTCACACACGCCTACCGTCGTGGTATCGGGGGTGGGGTCACTCACTCCTCCCGGAACGGTATCGGGGGTCACACACCTACCGGCGCAGGAGTAAGAGGAGTGGGATATGGAGAATAAAGTCCTCATCCATCACCACCTATGGAAGTGGCTGATAACAGAGAACAATACACTCCATTTACTGAACATAAACGAAGCTTTACCACTTCTATGTTTAGTCTATACATTTATAGAACTTTCCAGAAATCAGTGCCTTCCCCGGTCATGTGACTAGATGCGAATCTTCTCCATGATAATTCCATTATCTCCATTAAAGGAGAAGTTTAACTAATTTTCAATTGGTTACGTTACAAGTGGAGATTATAGGGTAAAGTTTGGGGTATAGTCCTAAAAGCTGATGCTGACCTATCGGATGTTCTGCCCCTTTAAGTGCCCTTAAAGGCGCGTGTCATGAGGATTACAATGTGGACGTTACATTCCTGTCCTCTGCGGATGTTGTGACAAAGAACCAAACGTGACACAATTGTTGTGAAAAATGCAGACTTGATACTTTTGTAGCAACTTTGTGGACTGTAACTTTTTTGGGGGATCTGATTCCCAGAATTAGTTTCCCACTGCATTATTTTAGGTCATGACGGGTGTATATTCTAGGATTGTAAAATTGGGGGTATGTCCTCACACTGCTGTGCTCTGTGCTCTCTGCAACCAGAATTGGGTATTGTCCCTGGAGAGATGTATAATCATCTATTTGTGTATGTTGTTAGTAGCAGCAGGACTGTGATATATGGATTTATAATCCAAGATTGTAGTGTGTGGGGGGGGGAGGGTTGTCCTCACACTGCTGTGCTCTGTGCAGGCTGTGTTGGGTATTGTCTATGGAGAGATGTGTAATCAGACCTGTGTGCCTGTCAATAGAAGCAGGGCTGTGATATGTGGATTTATATACCAGGATTGTATTGGGGGGGAGGGGGTGGTCTTCCTCACACTTCTGTGCTCTCTGCATCAGTGTTTGGTATTGCCAGGGCATCTTCGTGCAGCTGCAGAGCTTGTTAGTGTGTCAGATCTTTAGCATATGAAATACTCTTCAATTATAATGGGATCCTGGAGAATGGTCTTAGAGCTGATGTTTCGTTGCAGTGTATCAGCGAAGGATGAGAATTTTAATGACTTTCTTCTCTTGCAGCACTGATTACTTGCGATCAGCTGAGATGACTGAGGTTATAATGAACACTCAACCCATGGATGAGATCGGCCTAAGTCCTCGCAAGGATTCTTATCAGGTACGTCTTGCCCAGAGATTTCCGGTGACCCCCGAGGCCGCCTGCTGTTGACTATTTCTGGAGCATCTTCGCTTAAAAAAAATGTTAATTTCAATTCAGTTGTAACTGCCCCTGGAAAAGCTGGGTGAGGACCAATATGATGCCATTCTTTGACCTGGGAAAGCTCGGTGCATATCCCTTAAAATTGGGCTGGGTTTGTTTTGTCAACCAATAGCAAAAGGCCTGGTTTCAGTTCATGGGAAAGCTGGGTTGTTGTCGATGTGTCCATCATTAGTTCCTTCTTCATTTGCTCTTGGGACAAGTCCCTGCAAGATGTCCCCTACTTTCCCAAAACTCTTAAGTGTTTAAATATGTAAGTCTATGGCAGATATGCCATTCAGTGTGTTGGAAAAGCTGGGTAAAGAGGCACTATAATGGCAGCTCTGTTGGTTGCCATCTAGTCATGTATAGTTCGTCTATGGGAAAGTTGGAAGATGAGAATCTGTTGCTACATGACTTGGTACCCAGCTTTTCCAGACCCCTGAGTGGTAAATTTCATCCGTTACTACATAGCTAGGCAGATCTGCTTGACATAAGTGGCAACCCAGACGAGAGTATTTATATACAGGGATTATTAGGCAGTAGCCACATGCCCAGTGATGAGACAAACATGAACTAGTGACATCATCAGTCACATAGTGACATCACCTATAGGTTCCCTAACAAAGTATTTGGTGGTGGTTAGAGGGAACCTGTCAGTAGGTAGTATGTATTGGAGATGTGTCCTCACACTGCTGGATATATGGATTTATATTTCAGGATTGTAGTTTACTCCAAGTGCATTGGGAGGTTGTCCTCACACTGCTGTGCTCTGTGCTATCTGCAGCCAGTGTTGACTGTTGTCCCTGGAGAGATGTGAAATAGCTTTGTGCATGTTAGTAGCAGCTGAACTGTGATATATGCATTTATATTCCTGGATTGTACTAGTGGTGTCCTCACACTGCTGTGCTCTCTGCATCTGTATATAATAGAATGGAGGTTCTTGGTCTTTAAAGGGATCCTGTCCTCAGGTGCAACTATATAACCACATTGGTGGTTATTGTCCATGGAGGGCTGTGTAATCAAACCTCTGTGTACGTTAGTAGCAGCAGGACTGTGATACATGGATTTATAGTCCAGGATTATATCTTCTCCAAGTGCATTGGGAGTGTGTTGTCGCACACGGCTGTGCTCTGTGCACTCTGCAGTGTTTTGTATTGTCCCTGGAGAGATGTGGAATCAGACGTGGATATGGATTTATATTTCAGGATTGTAACTTCACAACATACATAAAGGTCTGATTACTCTTCTCTCCAGGGACAATACATAACACTGGCTGCAGAGAGCACAGAGCACAGCAGTGTGAGGTCTGATTACACATCTCATCTCCTCCGGGACTACATAACATGGCTGCAGAGACACAGAGCACAGCGGCTGAGGTCTGATTAACATCTCTCCAGGACAATACATACACTGGCTGCAGAGAGCACAGAGCACAGCATGGGTGAGGTACTGATACACATCTCTCAGGGACAGACTAACACTGACTGAGATGGAGCACAAGACACAGCAGTGTGAGGTCTGATTACACATCTCTCCAGGGACAATACATAACACTGGCAGAGAGCACAGAGCACAGCAGTGTGGAGGTCGATTACACAGCTCTCAGGGAAATACTAACCTGGCTGCAGAGAGGACAGAGCACAGCAGTGTGAGTTCTGATTACACATCTCTCCAGGGACAATACATAACACTGGCTGCAGAGGCCAGAGAACAGCAGTGTGAGGTCTGATACACATCTCTCCGGACAATACATAACACTGCTGCAGAGAGCACAGAGCACAGCAATGTGAGGTCTGATTAACAACATCTTCTCCAGGGACACAGATACATAGACACTGGCTGCAGAGAGCACAGAGCACAGCAGTGTGAGGTCTGATTACACATACTCTCCAGGGACAATCCTAACACTGGCTGCAGAAAGCACAGAGCACAGTAGTGTGGGCCACAAGAGAAGCTACAATCCTGGCAATATAAATCCATATATCACATCCTGCTGCTACTACACACACAGGTATAATATACACCTCTCGGGAACAAACCTGAGAGACAGAGAACCAGCAGTGTTGGGGCAGTCTATTACTTGATTTATCCTCCAATTATCTGAACATTCCAAAAATTTCCCCAATCTTCGTCTTCGCTGTCCCCCGCTTTTCTCGTCGCCCTGTGTTGGTGCAATGCGCCCTCATTGGCTGGTGCGCTGAAGTCTCAGCGGGGAGGTTATTAGAATGAATCTCATTTGTGCATGAAGGGCCCCGGGGTTTGGACGATTCTCGAGGAATCCTGCGCAGACCCCACACGCTCTGACACTTCATCAGATTTCTCTTCATTGTCTGGTGCAATGTGCTGCGGCTTCTTAAAGGGGAACCCACAGTTAATTCTTGGGGTGGGTAGTAATAGACTTGATGTTCGGTCTGTACTGTAATTGTCGCTTTCTATTCATCATAAGGGATGTTGTCAGGTCGTTTGCATATGAAGTGCCCATAGATCTTCCCTAGAAACAATTGCTTAGGGACGATAGTAAGTAGTGAGGCACATATGGCGGCACTTTTCTGTATCAGATCAAGTTTTGTTCCCTATCTCTTTAGGACGATGGTTCTTCTAGACTGGTCCATACAGGTCTCATACTTTCAGAGCTCCCCTTAGCCCGTGTTTGGGGGTCCGCACAACTCCTCTACCTCCGTTCACATTGCTGTGACGCCATCGATGGTGTACATTACAGATCCGTTATGTCAGCGGTTTTCTTGATTCGTCACTAGTTGTGCACCACAGCGATGGATTTACTGTAGACACTTCCTAGGTCACAAAGCCGGAACCGTCAGCAAGTCAGAGGAGGGGGAGATGCCGAAATCTCATCACTCTGGCACAAGGATCAGCTCAATGCTTTCTTAAGACTTGTTTGTGTGTCCGTTGCTTGCTGTCAGTGAATGGAGAATCTTCAGGACCTGCCCGTTATTTGTTCTGATACATTGTAATATCAGGAGTCTAGGGGAAGATTCTGTGTATTGGGGTCTGGAGACCCCCATATCTTGGCTTCTATCTACCCTTAAGCCGATTGTGTGACGACCTCAGTATGCAGTCTCCTCTGTATCTACACATGGGCTCCATCATGTTGTAGACCTCAGTAGTGCAGCCTCCTCTGTATCTACACATGGGCTCCATCATGTCTGTATCCTCATAGTGCAGCCTCCTCTGTCCCTACACTGGGCTCCATCATGTCTGTAGATCCTCAGTAGTGCAGCCTCCTCTGTATCTACACATGGGGCTGCCATCATTTCGTAGATCCTCAGTAGTGCGGCCTCTCTGTATCTACACATGGGCTCCATCATGTTGTTGTAGTCCTCAGTAGTGCAGCTCTCCTCTGTATCTACACACATGGGCTCCATCATGTCTGTAATCCTCAGTAGTGCAGCCTCCTCTGTACCTACACATGGGCTCCATCATGTCTGTAGATCCTCAGTAGTGGCAGTCTCTCTCTGTATCTCACTTGGGCTCCATCATGTCCTGTAGATCCCAGTAGTGCAGTCTCCTCTGTATCTACACTGGGCTCTATAATGTCTGTAGTCCTCTTATTAGTGCGCCTCCTCTGTATCTACCATTGGCTCCATCAATGTCTGTAGATCCTCAGTAGGGCAGTCTCCTCTGTATCTACACATGGGCTTCATCATGTCTGTCATCTCTCATAGTGCAGCCTCTCTGTATCTACACTTGGGCTCCATCATGTCTGTTAATCCTCAGTAGTGCAGCCTCCCTGTACCTACACATGGCCTCCATCATGTCGGTAGATCCTCAGTAGTGCGCCCTCCTCTGTATCTTACACTGGGCTCATCATGTCTGTAGATCCTCATAGTGCAGCCTCCTCTTATCTACACATGGGCTCCATCATGTCTGTAGATCCTCAGTAGTGCAGCCTCCTCGTATCTACACATGGGCTCCATCATTCTGTAGAATCCTCAGTAGTGCGGCCTCCTCTGTACCTACACATGGGCTCCATCATGTCTGTAGATCCTCAGTAGTGGAAATCTTAGGGGCCCTATGAGGTAATACATGATAGTGGGGTCTGGTAGAGGCTTTTATTTGGGTACGTAGCTTTATACACCCTCTTAAAGGCTCTGCCTTTATATCGTTACGCCTATAGACTCTTCATCGATCCCGGTAGACGCTGATAATCCGAGCGTGCAGCTCCTATTCGAAGTTATCCCCTTAATTCGGCATCTCCTGCGCTTGTCGAGCCCGTTTGACAGTGAGCTCTACTAGGACACAAGCTCGGAAGACGGATTGTCGGCCGAATCGTTATGGTTAACCCTTGTAATAGCGGACCATCATCTATGTCGGGTGGCCTGGGTGTTGTCTGTGGTTGTCTCTGTTGTGCGGCTGTGTGTTTTTTTTTTTTTTTCTTTTCTTCTTTATCTATGTGCAGTTCAGTATTTATTTCCGGTTTATTTTGGGTTTATGGTTGTTCGGTCTATGTGTTATTTTACTTGTGGGGGGGGGGGGGAGGTTCTGATCGGGCTCTCCAGGGAATACAGGATAATAATGTCCAGGCCCAACAGAATGGTCCTTCTCCGATGGAAGTTCTTACAGTTTTGAAAAACAAAAAGTTATTTTTGGAAAAAGTAAGCCAATAAGTGACCGAAACTGGAAGATGTGCAAGTCCAAAAAAAGCGGACGGGAAAGGGAGGCTAAAAACTCCATTTATTTTTTGTGAATTGAGCCAAGGTCATTAACCATGGAACCCCCTCGGCTTAAGATGAAGCTTGTAGTCTTAAATATAGGAATCGGGGTAGCTGAAGACTAGCATTGTCCAACATTTCTCCGATACCAAACTTGCTATACCCAACTTTTGAGAATGGATCAGTTTGTCCTCCAGCTATTCCTCATCAATCCCCCATACAATGCATGCTCATCCATAGCTTTTAGGTAGAAGCTTCTCTTTGATTGAATGCCATTTTATTTCCAGCATCTGCTGTGGTCTAGAGCCTAATTACCTTTAATTGGTCAGGGGTTCCTTCAAAATCAGCAGGTCTGGAAATCTGTAAAACCAGACGTTCCGAAGATTTGACTTTGTATTGCTTTCCACCCCACATGCCATGGTGGTTGTTGGTGCCTGTTCATGTCTTTACAGGTAGAAAAATGGTGGCTCATAGGTTGGCCCTCAAGTAGACCAGATAAATCTGGTGTTTGGTGGCTTATCATGACCAACACTTCTCCTTCACTATTTCCCTAGACCCTATGCCAAGTCTTCATATATGGGGCATCAGCCTGATGCTCGATTCCAACCTCAAAGTTGCTCATGCTCTCCATACCAGATGCATGATGTCTACTTTTGAAACCTCTGATGTCTTAACTTCCTCTAATGTCTACCTCTCTCTTCTCTTTCAGATCTTCCAGATCTTCAGACTTCGAACATGCTCCGCAAACTGAAGGATAGACTTCCCTCCAGTGGTGGTGGAAACCCACGGAGGAGATTGGAGAGGGAGAGCTGAGATGGCCTCCAGAAGAGTTCTTGGTGAAGAAGAGAAGGAATCCAACTGCGACACACAAAACAAAGACCCTAAGGAGCATTAATCTGTGATGGCCCCTCGTGTTTCTGGAAGAGAATCAGCCCATTAATGGGCCAACAAGAATCGCTTAGGAAGGATTTTGTTAACGTCAAAAATTCCAAGATGCACCTGTGATAGTCTCTTTTTTTCTTCTTTTTTCCTCTGGGTGGAAGAATCCAGCCTTCGTTGTGATTTCAAGCCCAGTCTCGAAGAAGTGTTTGCTTATTTTTTTTTTTCAGTTCAACATATTAGAATCCTATCTGAGGTTTTTTCCAAGGCTAGATGCAGTGATAATCTTAATAAACGTAAGAGGATTTTCTTGGACTGAGGCAATGGACTCTAGACCATTACAAAAAACTGCCTTTACTGCAAGAACAAAAGGTCAACACATCACTTCATCCGAATGTTGTCTCCTACTGTCCACGACCCACCGGAGTCTCAGTTGGTAACTGTTATAGTTACAATCCAGGCCAACCAAAGTCATCTCCAGTGAACTGGCTCCACCTTGGCTCCACTCCCCGACAACTTCTAAATGTCATTGATGTGTCTAACTATTTGTAATTGGATCAAAAGTGGAATCTGTCTCTGTAGTATTAATGCCGGTGTTCTTCATGCGTACAGGTGCAATAGTGTCACGTATTTGTCCTGTACTATGAGAGTTGGTGTGTTCCTTGGCTTACAGTAAAACTTTGTAGGGTTCGGCAACAAAGTCAACTTTTTGTCAACCGGTTTTGTAGAGTTTTTCTGATATGAAAATTTTACAAAACCTTGCGCTTCCTCTTGTGGATGGGAACGGCCATCTTGTGTTATCACCGGCGTTGTTGTCTGTGCTCAGATGTTTCTACAAGTCTTTGAAGTTGGTGCTTTGAGCGTGACCGCATCTTGGCTTGTACTAGTCTTCAATGTGGTGGGGTACGGTACCGCGAAAGCTAATTTTTTTGGGAAAAGTTTGCCAAAATCATTGTTGGGCATGTGAGCAATGTGCATGTAACTCTAGAAAGATGGATCTCTAAGGGTTTATCTAGGATGTCATCTGGACAATTTCCATGCCTTGAGGGGGGAAGGTCTTGACCGGCATGTGTGAGATACTATTCATGATTTCTTCGGATAACTCTGATAGACGATGACAGCTCTAAATATAAACCTCCGGCTTTCGGCAAGTCCCACATTCCCAATGCCAAAGGGCCTTTGTGTGAGACCCTTGTTCGTATTCCACCAGATTTGGCATTTTTTTGTATGGAGAACTTTCTACTTCTTATTTCCATCCTTTCCTCCTTATCCATGGAGAAGAGGTTGCCCTACCCCCAAACATACTATGCTGTCAACCGTGTAGATCGGCCCCTGTTACAGCAATAATTCCCCGTTCTTCGATCTGTCCAACTCCAAAAAAATGAAAAAAAAAAAATTCTTGTGTTGATCATCTTGCACGTGTCCAGTGTTTGTGTTTGGTGTCTACATCACCAGCTGTTGAGCTCTCCAGGTCTTTGTCGCGGTTCTCCTATGGGTATTGGGTAGTAGGGGGTGCGCCCCCTTTTGGGATGTGCCGTAAACCACGATGAAACTTGATACAATTGGTGTTCCAGTAGATACGTATTGACGCTCCACCGAGGGACCCTCCTCCCCATCCATGAAAAGGTTCCTACTGATCTCTCCAAACCTTCAGGTCCACTCGGTGGAAGGTTCTCTTTGTGTTTGTTTTTTTTTCCCTCTTTCGTGAGAGTATGTATTTTCCATTTGTTTACAAAAGTGTCGCGAACAAATGCACTCGATCAATTGTTGTATCATAGTTATTATAAATATATAATTTCTGTAATTTTGAGGCTCAGGGAGACCTATCTTTTTTTTTTTTTTCAAAAACTTTTATTGTCACTGTGACAGTTTGTAAAAATAAGTTCAACTTACTTTTCAATCTCAGCGCCATGTGGTGTTTTTTGTTGCACGTGTTGTTGAGAGATCTGGCGCCTCGCCCCACCGCCGCCACACACTGGATTTCCTCCTGCCTGTAACCGGTCTGAGGAAAAGCAGCTGACATTGTGCTGGATTGGTATGTGACTGGGCGGGGGTGAGGGCATCAATCAGGGGGTGGAGGCTCACAAAGTCACGAATGAGCTGCTTACTGGCACACAAAGGGAAGGGGAGGCATTTAGTTAGAAAAGTTTAGTTTTTTTGAGTTTTGAATCTAACACAGCTGTAGAAATAGGTCTGGCACACTTTGTCATATCCCACCCACCACCCACCACAAAAAAGTTTCAAGTGAGAGGGTCTCTGGATTTTACCATAAATAAAGACAGGACAAACCAGACATTAGAATATTCTCCAGATCGGCTCCACTGATAATCTGATTGGGGGACGGACAAACCACTGTCCCCCTCCGATCTGAGACTGATTTCCACTCATCAATACATAATTTCAACCTAATCCGATTGTAGAGCAAATCCCCTCCCCACTGCAAACACTTTTTGTATCCCTGAAGGCAGCCTCTGCATACTCAATGTCCGACCCTTTACACCGACGCGGAAACCTCACGGAAATCTAAACCAAAGGATACAATCTGAGTGATTATTGATGTGTCGTTTGATACAATTGTACCAGATTCTATCTGTATCGTTGTCCTAGATTCCTCATCCGGTTGCGAGACTTGGTATAGGCTTGACATTGACTTATCGATTTGACCCCCCCCCCCCCACCTCAATTTTATACTGGCAGAACCAAAGTTACTAGTTTGACTTTCCTATGGGAAGGCTCCATCCTTCCAAAAGCTGCTCACTCTATTGTGCACTAAGTGTACCCTCCATCCATAAACAGAATGGGGTGAGATGTAATACCACACATACCTGGACCATTCTGACCAATCCCTTTAAGTATGAGATGTTTAGAATGGTTGTAACCCAACATGAATTTAACATTGTGAAAGAGCGAAAATGCTCTCAAAAGTCTGTGGATGGACCAGCGGGAAATGCGAAATCTGACTGTTGATTAAAGGAACAGGACCTTTATTCTGCTTGTGGGTCATAAAAGTAGTATCCTCTAACAATCAGCATGTTAGAATTGTTATATTTATAAAGCCACCAGATTACGCAGCGATTGGTCCTGTCCCCAAGGGGCTCACAATCTAACAACCTAACAGATTGTTGATTGTGGGAGGAAACCAGAGGAAACCATACAAACTCTTTCCAGATGTTGACCTGGGTGGGATTACACCCTGACCCCAGCGCTGCAAGGCAGAAGTGCTACCCATCAGCCCTGCCGCAGTATTGTTGGGTAATCAATCATCTGGGGGCTCAGCATGAGCCCCTATGGTTAACCAGCCATGATTTGACCTTTTATGACCCGCTATAGAACTTCATAACACACTTGTAAGTTTCTCATCGCTGGAAGTCTTGTGCTAATAGCAAAATATTTAAAGGGATCTATCACCACCTCTACCAACTCCCCGCTCTCTATTGGCGTTTTTCCGCTGATTCTGACACACTTAAATTTTTTCTCTAGCCTGCACCATTCCTGAGATATCCAATGTGACATCTCTCATATTGTGCTAATTAGTCTCTACTATCAAGTGGGGTGGAGCTGACAACCTGGCAACCGCCCACCTACTTACAATTAGCTGTCCAAAAATAGCCTGGATTTCCCAGAATGGTGTGGGCTACAGAAAAAAATTCCAACTTCCTCGGAATCGTGGAGAGGCGCCAATATCGATGACCTACAGAGGTGAGGAGAGGTCCCCTTCAAGGGTTAAGGGGCACTTAAGTCACTGGTGACCCCTGAGGTCTCCTGATCTGGATACTTTGGGATCTGTGTTTTGTCTCATGCCCCTATTGGTAACTTTGCGTATGCGACCCCCGGGTCATTGTATCAGTCTCTCAGGAATGTGGCCGGTCCGAGCTTCATGTCTTTATGCGGCCGCGGGATATAACTGGATGTGAGGATTTTAGTGTCCGGTTATGAGTTCAGGATAAAAACAGAAGCTAAAATTATCCCGGAATGATCCTGTTATTTATGATCCCATCTGGTGATGAGCTAGCAATCCCTACAGATCAGATGGAAGCGAAGGCTCATCCAGGAGTGGACAACGGCGGTCACATGGTGCGGGACACTGGACTGCTGATCTGGTAGGATCAGAGGACTGTGATGTGGGATTTATTTCCACTTATACTAGCTTCTCCATGTCCACTGGGGCGATACAAAATGTCGCAGCATTGGTTACAGTCCCCTCCAGTGCTTTCTCCTCCTTCCCCAACCCCAGTGACATGGGAACTGCAAACCTGGAATAGAAGCACCAGCAGTGTGAGGAACGCCCCCAGTGTAATCCTGGAATATAATCCATATATCCAGTCCTGCTGCTACATACACCATACACAAGGTCTGATTACACATCTCTCCAGGGACAAGTACAATAACACGCTCTGCAGAGAGCACAGAGCACAGCCGTGTGAGGTCCTGATTACACATCTCCCAGGACAATACATAACACTGGCTGCAGACAGCACAAGCACAGCAGTGTGAGGTCTGATTACACATCTCTCCAGGGACATACATAACACTGGCTGCAGAGAGCACAGCAGTGTGATGTCTGATTACCATCCTTCTCCAGGGACAATACATAACACTGGCTGCAGAGGCACAGAGCACAGCATGGTGAGGTCTGATACACATCTCTCTCCAGGGACAATCCATAACACTGGCTGCAGAGAGCCAGAGCACAGCAGTGTGGGTATGAGTTACACATCTCCTCCAGACAATACATAACCGGGCTGCACAGATCACAGAGCCGCATGTGAGGTCTGATTACACATCCTCCAAGGGACAATACATAACACTGGCTGCAGAGAGCACAGAGCAACAGCGTGTGAGGTCTATTCACATCTCTCCAGGGACACTACATAACACTGCTGCAGAGAGCACAGAGCACAGCAGTGTAGGTCTCTACACATCTCTCCAGGGACAATACATAACACTGGCTGCAGAGAGCACAGATCACAGCGTTTAGGTCTGATTACACATCTCTCCAGCACAATACATAACACTGGCTGCAGAGAGCACAGAGGCACAGCAGTGTGAGGTCTGATTACACATCTCCAGGGACACTACTAACACTGCTGCACAGATCACAGAGCACAGCAGTGTGAGTCTGATTACCATCTCATCCAGGACAATACTAACACTGCTGCAGAGAGCACAGAGCACAGCAGTGTGAGGTCTGATTACACATCTCTCCAGGGACAATACATACACTGGCTCAGAGAGCACCAGAGCACACAGCAGTGAGGTTGGATTAAAACACATCTCTCCAGGACAATACTAACACTGGCTGCAGAGCACAGAGCACAGCAGTGTGAGGTCTGATTACACATCTCCAGGTTACAATACATAACACTGGCTGCAGAGAGCACAGAGCACGCAGTGAGGTCTGATTACACATACTCTCCAGGGACATACATAACAGCTGGCTGCAGAGAGCACAAGAGCAGTGTGAGGTCTGATTACATCTCTCCAGGGACAATACATAACATGGCTGCAGAGAGCACAGGCCAGCAGTGTGAGGTCTGATTACACATCTCTCCAGGGACAATACATAACACTGGCTGCGAAGAGCACAGAGCACAGCAGTGTGAGGTTGATTAACACATCTCTCCAGGGACAATAATACAACACTGGCTGCACAATCACAGAGCACAGCAGTGTGAGGTCTGATTACACATCTCCCAGGACAATAAATAACACTGGCTGCAGAAGCACAGAGCACAGCAGTGTGAGGTCTGATTACACATCTCTCCAGGGACAATACTACCACTGGCTGCAGAGAGCACAGCAGTGTGAGGTCTTATACACATCTCTCCAGGTACAATACTAACACTGCTGCAGAGAGCACAGAGCACAGCAGTGTGAGGTCTGATTACACATCTCTCAGGGACAATACATAACACTGGCTGCAGAGAGCACAGAGCCAGCATGTGAGGTCTGATTACACATCTCACCAGGGACAATACTAACACTGGCTCCGAGAGCCCAGAGCACAGCAGTGAGGGTCTATTAACATCTCTCCAGGACAATACATAACACTGCTGCAGAGAGCACAGAGCACCGCAGTTTAGGTCTGATTACACATCTCTCCAGGACCATACATAACACTGGCGCAGAGAGCACAGAGCACAGCAGTGTGAGGTCGATTAACACCTCTCTCCAGGGACAATACATAACACGGCTGCAGAGACAACAGAGCACAGCATGTGATTCTATTGTTACAACATCTCTCCAGGGGCCAGTACATAACACTGGCTGTAAGAAGCAACAGAAGCACAGCAGGTGAGGTCTGATACACATCTATCCAGGGACAGTACATACACTGCTGCAGAGAGCACAGAGCACAGCATGTGAGGTCTTATACACATCTCTCCAGGGACAATACATAACACTGGCTGAGAGAGCACGAGCAACAGCAGTGTTGGACCCTGGAACTCAGTGCCCCAATAACCTTTTTCCATGTAAAACACCAGAATTATACAGTAAATGGGGGACACGCGTGCGGCAGACTCCTGTGCGGCCCCTCCGCAGTCAGGTCAACCTCCGCATCACACCAAAGTGCAGCTCCACATATACAAGCCTCCCCCTACTGCTCACACCCTCCCCTCATCTCAGTGTCAGGATCTCTCTGACAACCTCTATATAACTTGGAATGTCACCAGATGTGTTGTCGCTTTTCAATATTTTTTCTATTTTTGCTTCATTGTTGCTTTATTTCCATGCGGCTCATTACCGAGACTGACATATCCTGAGAAACCCAAAAATTCCAGAATAGAAACCATTGTGCTGAAAACAATAGACCCGCTGTTCCTCTGCTCCTCTCTGATCTAGGACTTCCAGATACGGGCTAAATCCCCAGAGCAACAAGCGGCAGAGACACAACGTCTCTCAAATATCAGAGGTTTCCAAGATCACCGACAGCATGTGACTGCCGCCCAAAATACCAAAAGATAAGAAATAGCCCAAAATATATCCAGCAAAATATATATGTAATCACTGTTATCTAAGCAGTATATAGTAGTTATTTTTCCTGTACATAGGGGGCAGTTATTATAGTAGTTATATTCTGACATAGGGGGCAGTATATAGTGTTATATTCTGTTAACATAGGGGGCAGTATTATAGTAAGTTCTATTCTGTACATGGGGGCAGTATTATAGTATTTATATTCTCTGTACATAGGGGGCAGTATTATAGTAGTTTATTTCTGTACATAGGGGCAGTATTATAGTTTATATTCCTGTACATAGGGGCAAGTATTATAGTAGTTATATTCCTGTACATAGGGGGCAGTATTAAGTATTTATATTCTTGACATAGGGGCATTATTATAGTAGTTATATTCTTGTACATAGGGGCAGTATATAGTAGTTATATTCCTGTACATAAGGGGTCAGTATTATGGTATTTATATTCTGTACATAGGGGGCAGTATTATGAGTTATATATTCTGTACATAGGGGGCAGTATTATAGTAGTTATATTCCTGTACATAGGGGGCAGTATTATAGTAGTATGACTAAGGACTGAGATTTCCCCCAATAGTCCGAAACGCGTTACCCTTGCTACCCCCCCCCCTTCCTTTTTTTTCTCCGTGTTTATACTGCCTATTGCTGTGTCAGTTTCTGCATGCCATGAAGCACATGTTTATAATAGGTTTTTTAATAAATTCCTACATATTTTACCTGGGCGCGTACTTGGATTTTTCCACATGTGTGCCGGCGTCCCGACTTTTTCCTTTTTCTTTTCTCATTATAGTAGTTATATTCCTGTGCATAGGGGGCAGTTATTATAGTAGTTATTTCCTGTACTAGGGGGCGTATATAAGTTTATATTCCTGTACATAGGGGCTAATTATGTATTTATATTCCTTTACATAGGGGCAGTATTATAGAGTTTATATCCTTGTAATAGGGGCAGTATTATAGTAGTTATATTCCTGTACATAGGGGCAGTATAATGGTAGTTAATCCTGTACATAGGGGGCAGTATTAGTAGTTTTATTCCTTGTACATAGGAGGCAGTATTATAGTAGTTAATTCTTGTACATAGGGGCAGTATTATATATTTTATCTTGTACATAGGGGCATATTATAGTAGTTATATATTCCTGTACATGGGGGGCAGTATTATAGTAGTTTATTCTGTACATAGGGGGCATTATTATAGTAGTTATATCTTGTACATAGGGGGCAGTATTATAGTAGTTATATTTTGTACATAGGGGGCGTATTATATTAGTTATATTCTTGTACATAGGGGGCAGTATTAATAAGTTATATTCTTGTTACATAGGGGGCAGTATTACTTAGTGTATATTCTTGTACATAGGGGGCAGTATTATAGTA
Source organism: Engystomops pustulosus (assembly GCA_019512145.1). Lineage (NCBI taxonomy): Eukaryota > Metazoa > Chordata > Amphibia > Anura > Leptodactylidae > Engystomops > Engystomops pustulosus. Next base: position 183,242 of record WNYA01000151.1, on the reverse strand, counting down.
GTTATATCTTTGTAACCATGGGGGCAGTATTATAGTAGTTATATTCTTGTACATAGGGGGCAGTATTATAGTAGTTATATTCTTGTACATAGGGGGCAGTATACATTAGTTATATCTGTACATAGGGGCATTATTACATTGTTATATTCTTGTACATAGGGGGCAGTAGTATAGTAGGTTATATTTCTTGTAAATAGGGGGCAGTATTATAGTAGTTTATTTCTTGTACATAGGGGGCAGTATTATAGTAGTTATATTCCTGACATAGGGGCGATATTATAGTATTTATATTCCTGTACATAAGGGGCAGTATATAGTAGTTATATTCCTGTACATAAGGGGCAGTATTATAGTAGTTATATTTCTGTACTAGGGGGCGTATTTATAGAGTTATATCCAGTACATAGGAGGCAGTTTATAGTAGTTTATTCCTGGTACATAGGGGGCAGTATATAGTAGTTATATTCTTGTACATAGGGGCATATTATAGTAGTTATATTCCTGTACATAGGGGGCAGTATGTATATTAGTTATTCTTGTACATAGGGGGCAGTATATATGTATATCTGTACATAGGGCAGTATTCTTAAGATTATAGTAGTTATATTCCTGTATAGGGGCAGTATTATAGTAGTTAGTAATGTTGTACATAGGGGGGCAGTATATATAGTGTTATATTCTGTACATAGGGGGCAGTATTATAGTAGTTATATTCTGACATAGGGGGCATTATAGATAGTTCTATTCATGTACATAGGGGCAGTATTATAGTAGTGTTAATATTCTTGTACATAGGGGCAGTATTATAGTAGTTATATCTTGTACATAGGGGGCAGTATATAGTAGTTATATTCCTGTACATAATGGTGTCAGTATTGTAGTAGTTATATTCCTGTACATAGGGGGCAGTATATAGTAGTTATATTCCGTACAATAGGGTGCAAGTATTATAGTAGTTATATTCCTTACATAGGGGCAGTATTATAGTATTATATTCCTGTACTAGAGGCAGTATTAGATTATTGTGGGGGCAGTATTGTAGTAGTTATTCCTGTACATAGGGGGCAGTATTATAGTATTATATTTCTTGTACATAGGAGGCATATTATAGTAGATTAGATTCTTGTACATAGTGGGCAGTATTGTAGTATTTATAATTCCCATAGGGGCAGTATTATGTGTAGTTATATTCTGTACATGGGTTCATTATGTAAGTTATATCTGTACATAGGGGCAGTATTATAGTAGTTATATTCTTGTACATAGGGGGCATAGTATAGTAGTTATATTCTTTAATAGGGGGCAGTATTATAGTAGTTATATTCCTTACATAGGGGGGCAGTATGATATAGCTATAGTCTGTAGCATATGGGGCGTATTGACATTGGTTATATTCTTGACATAGAGGGGGCAGTATTATGACACACGGTGGACCATGATCTAGCATCAGGGACTGTACCTTCCTAGTACCTATTAGGCAGGAGTCAATAAATGATATTTGTGTAAATGATATTTTTGTAGGACTGGCTGGGGCGCGGCTTATCTCTGGTGCTGTTGCTTCCTCCTCATGTTGTAGATTCTGCTGTAGATGTGACATGTGTTTCTGCTTACTATGAGGGTAGTGGATACATTTCTTTGTGTGACACAGTGTGTGTATGTTTGTACTGTTATCGTGTTGATACATTTCTGTATCTTTTCTTGTTTCACACTTTCAAGCATGTGGATTGGGTTGTGGATAAAATTGGGTTCGCTCAGCCTTCTGGACCATTGGATAACTGATCTTCGGTTATGAGATAGGACAGTAAGAGACGACACGGGATACGCGTGTTGGAATTATAGAGGCTCAGAACGCGGAGCGGCGGTCTTCATGATGTGGATACGTGGTGGCGCTTATTCGGTGGATCATAGATCAAGTATTATTTTTAATTTTAAGTGGAAATGAATTATATTCACAAGTCAGAACTGAGCCAAATTTTTAGCAGCGTCGCAGGGCAGGAAGATTAAGCTAACGCTCGGTTACTCCGGAGAGGAACCGAAAACATTGATAAAAATTTAGCCGGAGTTATGTTTTATTATACCGGAAATGTCATCTCTGGAGGCTAATTTTAGGCGGAGGGCGGTGGGGGGATGTTTATAGAGGAGCTCCAGGGCGCGGCAAAGCGGGCGACCAGTTATAAAAGGAAAAGCGGAAAAAAGTGAGTGAAATTGCCCCTGTTCGTTCTTAACTCACCGTACGCAACACTGAATAATAGTGCACAGCACAAGTTTCTTTTTTGCACACTTTCTATACAGGGTCCGGTAAACTATCCTCCTCTGCTTCCATTCATGCTCACCCTACATGACTTCCCCTACAGCGTACCTCAGAAGAGAAAGGTCAACATCCGAAGGAGATCTCCAATCTAACAACACACCTAACAATGGAAAGCTCAATTACCCGCATTAAAGGAACGCACGCTTCGCAATTATGTGGCACTAAGGGAATCTTAAATGGCTCAGTCCACATATAGATACAAGAACTGGACACTAATGATAGAAGGTCATAAAGGACATCACTGCTGGAGGACATTAACTACCTGACTGATCTGAGTTAATCCTGACCTAGACGGGTTTCCTATTAAAAGTAAAAAAAAGTAAAAGACAAACCAAACATAATATAAATACTATACACTATATGCTCTCACACTAGCAAAAACAATAATTACCAATACACCAAAATGAATAAACACACAATACCACAAACCCCACCACGATTTAAAAACCTAAACCATATAACAAAGGACAAGCCCACACCCACAATAACATAAAAACCATAAATATACAACCCTAAAATCCCACCCACACACCTACTAATAACAAACACACCACAACCCATTTTTTTTTAAATTATAATAACAAACACATATACAATAAAACTACAACTAAACTAAATCCCTCGCGCCCACCCTCCCTCCCCCGCGACCAACTGGTCTAACGTCAAAGTTTGTTTAAGGGTGTCCAGACCAGTGCCCACGGGTAGTTCGTAAATCCCAAAATCCCACGACCATCACCCCCTCCCAACCCAACACTATGGTCCCAAACCCAACTATATACAATATTACAGATATACAACATCAAAAGAAAACAAGAAACAACATAAAACCTGAACAACTAAAATCAAACCACATCAAGCACAGGTTCGGCGCCTGCAAGCCTCTACAAAAACTCAACTAACATGCCCAAACACAAAACAAAACTCTACTGGTGGGGGCAGCAATCATCCCCAACACCAGTAGCGGAGAGGACATTCTAAGGGACCCTAACAAAAAAACAAAAAAAAAAGGGGGGGGGGGGGTTGGGGTGTTGTGTTTGGTGGTGGTGGTTTTGGTTTTTTTGTTTGTGGTGTGTTGTTTTTGTTTGTTACAAAAACACCACAAACCACAAAAGGGTTTACAAAAAAGCCCAAACAAACCAAAAACCCCCCCCCCCCCCCCCCCCCCCCCCCCCCCCCCCCTGCCCCCCCCCCCCCGGCCCCCCCCCCCCCCCCCCCGCGCCCCCCTGACCACCTCCCGGGGGTCCCCCCCCCCCCCCCCCGCCCCCCCCCCTTCCACCCCCCCCCCCCCCCCCCCCCCCCCCCCCCTCCCACACCCCCCCCTCCCTTAGTATCTTCCCTCGCCCTTTTCCCATTGCCTCTCATACTCCATAGAGCGCACCTTCACCAGGTCACCCAGATGTTCCTCACCACTCATCGCACATCCACCTGGAGGATTTTACGCTGCGTCGAAACTAACACCGTGGCGTTTCCCCGTGTGGTACCTGACCCTAGACTACCTAGGAATAACGTGCTCGGTCCCAGCCACCCAGGGTCCTCTGCATTCTCCATAGGCCCCCACTCCACATAGGAGAGACCGGCCACCCGGGCCCAATGGATGGAAGCGCCCACCCGTTTTTTACACCCTTGTTTAAAGGGGCCTGAAGCAGGAAAGGTGGTCCCGCTCTCCAGCAGGCCAGCCGCACTCCTCCCGTGGACAAACCCCTTTCCCTCATGAGCTCCTACAACTCAGAGTGTCCCTCACAACACAGCTTTCCATGGAAGCAGCGCCAAGTCAAGTCCCCAAACTTCAAGGGATCCCTATGGAATTCAAAGACCTAAACCCACCCCCAGGATCCCGACTTGGTCGAATCCCTAGGGCCAGAGGCTTCGGAAATGGGTCAACAGAACCCTTTTGTCAATGTGAGTTCCTCGACATGTCCTGATCTCCCACTTCCCAGACCCCCACGCGATCACCTTCATAACCGGGGTAGCCCCCTAAGCCGGAATGCCCTTCGGTGTAACTGAGATCCTTTCAACTCGCCCTCCGGTCTCCCCTTCCTGGAAGAAAGCCGCAACCATCCCCTGCAGGAGTATCCCACGGAGGAGCCCTCTCTTCCATAGGTTTTGCTACATTGATTCCCCCTTTTTTCAAAGAAAAAAAAAAGGTAATTCACTAGGAACACCACAGGGTTGACCATACACAACCCTCCTTGTCCCTCGTGCGGTAATTTAACCTCCCTCTTGATAGGTTCGCCTATTCCCCCATAACGCTTGGAAGAACAGACTGTACAACCCGAGTCCGAGGGTTTCTTGCAACACGTGCACACACCTGCCTCAGATTATATCACAATGGTATCGCATGAAGTTTTAAATCAAGTTCACCCTTTCCCTGGGGTCCAATAGGACCCACCCTTCCACTGGCCACCTCTGATCGGCAATCTAACCTGCCATCCCAGTTTTTTTCATGGGGTAATCCCTCCCCCTGTGCCAAATTCGAGTGTCGAAACTTTGGCAGAGGTCTTGGGGCCCTGGAAGAGTGTCCCGGAAGATCAAGCCTGATCCCCCGCTCCCAGCCAGAGACTCTTCTCACACTTATCCCGGTTGATCTTGGGCCCCAAGCCTCTGAGTAGCGGTCAACCTCTGAACATCACCCATTGCGCCCCCTCCCGAGGACACCAAAACGGTGACATCATCGGCATAAGCACCACCCTTAGAGTGCTTCCGGTGGCCGCCTTGGTCCAATCCCAATCCCCACCAACTGCCCACTATCCACCCTCCTAAGGATGGGGTCAATCGCGAACACTTATAAAAGTGGGCTCAGAAAGACAACCCTGTCGAACACCAGTACCCTACCTCAAAATAGCGCCAATCCCACCATTCACAAGCGGTAAGCTCTCTGCCCCTGCATACAAACCTTTAGCCATTGACAACTCCCGTGCACCCCGGGCGGCCATAGACCCTCAGAAAGACAGGTACCAGAGGTATACGTGGTCCAACCCGCTCAAAACGCTTTTTTTTGCCTTATCCCAGGCAGCAAGTAACCCCTTCCATTACCAGCCCTGCCCTGCTCCACTCCACTGCCCCACGGCCTCCCGAACCAAACACAGCACTAATGTACTGGCGGCCTTGAACAGAGCCGTGCTTGGGGCCCGAAAGGAGCCGGGCGCAACTGCACTCAGTTCCGATTAAACATCACCTTTTCCAACTTTCTGGTCCGTATTGATAAGCGCTATGGGACTCCAGTTCTTCAAAATACGAGATCGTCCATTACCCTTTGCAAATGATCATTGCAGACCTCCTCCTTGACTTCGGCAGAGCGCCCCGAGGAAAGACACGCATTATAACCTCAGTCAAGAGGTGGAACCATGCGGTCCCCCCCCCTTAAAGGTCTTATAGAACTCGTTTTTGTTAAGCCATCTTGGCCCTGGTCGATTTCTGAGGGGAGCCCTTCAATCGCCGGCGACTCCTCTTCACGATCAGCTCTGTCAAAACATCAAGAGAAGGGGTCCTACTCCTGGCTCAGGACAGTTTTCCATCAGCCAGGAAAGCCGACATACATCCCGATCTAAGATCCTTCCTCCTTCCTGCCCGAAGAGGGGTTGTGAGTAAGGATCTGACGACGGCTCCATAATCCCTGATCTTGACCTGTTTCAGGATCCCGTAGCTGTCAACCATCCCGTGACAATCTTTACTACTTTCACTGACATCTTGCAGTTCCTGTAAGGGTTCGGTGGCGAGCAGTGTACTTCCCGTATCCCTCCAAAAACCAAATATGCGTGTTCCTATCGTACTGACACCTCTTCAGCAAGATTTCACTCTGGAGATGTCCTCAGCTCACGACCTACGCTCCAGTCGCGACGAGATGCTCGCTGGTTCCTCCTTCCTCCTCAGCCCTGATACAGTGTTACACCTTTACCTCGGCTCCTGAGGCTCGAGAGCCTGGCGGAAGAAATCTCGCCAACCCTTGTTCTTGAGCATCTTCCCACCACTCTGACTTACGGCTACAACAAAGGCCCAGCAAGGTACCGGCTCTGAAGAAAGTCCTCAAAACGGATGTCCCTTAATCTCTGCTTCTTCCAGTATAGACGAATTGAGCTTCCATTAGCCGTCTTTCCATCCGGGGGGGTCCTGTCCATTTCAGAGAAAACAAATTATACAGTTGTCGGAGAACTCCACCTCAACAACGGACCTTCTGAAGAAATTGGCTTCCTCCTTTAATAAATAAAACTGTGCGATTCCCCTAGACCTGCAGCTACCCCTATAATAGGTAACCCCGCGTGGCCTGGGTGTGCCGGATGTGGACATCCACCGGCGATCCTCACATCTATGCTATTAAGAGCGACGCTATCATAAGTCAGCTTGTTGTCCTCTGGAACTCCCCTATCCTGGACCTCGTGACAGCATTGAAGCCCCCTCCAAAGAACCACCTGCCGACTGTAAAAAGGTAGGGCTTGAATCCTCATAAGAGACACTTCCCTGTCCCACTTGGACTGGGGACCAAGATGTGTTAATTAGCGCATTCTTGTCCCTTCATGGGACATCCGATCAAGGCCCTCCCCGTTTTCTAACTCAATAACTCGTCGGCATTCTCACGTGTGCGGTAAAAAGGACCGCCACCACCGCTATAGGCTTCGGCCGCAAAGACCAATAGGAAGTGCCCGTGTCTCCATTCCCTCTTATCTTTGAAAGCAAACGCCGCCCAAATCTGGCAGCCTGTTCCCTAGCAAAAAATAAATGTCTGCCTCGGCTTCAACAAGGCCGAGAAAATCAAAGGCCCGCAAATCTAGCCCGCAGCAGATTTAATTGCTGCGACATACTGACGCAGCGTCAACAGGAGTGTGGCCCCATCATGAGTGATTGAGTTAGAACGGCTTTTTTCTTACTATTATTGTCCCTTCCCCCTACTGTCCTCTGAGATGATGCCTTTTCCGCTTTTTTGCCCTTCAGAAGTTGGGGCAACTCTCTTTAGAAAATAAATCGAGGTGTCCATGTTATTACTGGCCCCCATGACCCACCCGACCGCCCGCTTCCTCGTCCTTGTCTCCTGACTCTGAGTCAGTCTCCCTCCCACTCTGAGACCCACATCCCCAGAGGATAGAGACTCGGCGCCCCCCTGCATCTGCTCCGCGCGCCACCTCCATAACCCACCCTCAGCCGCTCTTCCGAGGAGGCGATCTATCGATGGTGAGGAACCGGTTTGGAAAGCCTCAACCCGAGGTGAGGAAGTTTTCCTCTTCCGTCCTTAGGTACCTTAGATACGCCGGCGTCCCATTTTCTTTTCTGCTTGCGCTTATTTTTTCTAGCCAAATCCGGTTTATCCTCATCCATACTCTCATAATGTAGGACGGTGGTGGAGCAGTGGCAAACCTTTCTCTTCTTTCTCGCGCTGCCAATTCCTCCTGCCCTCCCATCCAACTGCATCATCCCTCAGGCCTCAGTAGCATGACCAGCCACTGAGGAAGACCAGGGTCACCCAGCAACCTGAGGCTTCACCAGTTCTCCTCCCTTTTTTTTCTTGCCTTCCATCAAGCCCTCAACTGGAGAGGTGACTTATTCTTGCTTTTCTTCACAGGCCCCCTCAGCTCCTCCACTCTGCTGGTACCGTTCCCGCAAAGCAACACCCCACATGGCTCTCCTCCACGGGTCACAACTCATTGGCAAGGAGCGAGAGCCACGGCTTGAAAGGGTGACGAGCTCACCACACAGGGTTACCACCTAATTCCTTACAGTGATGCAGGCGCGATGACATAGCCCCCACACAAAGCGCACTTCCTTCTGCGACTTTGGCAGCTTGCGCTAAAGTGTGTTGGTGGTCACCGCAACCTGTGACAGAAACCTTCGGCTGTGCCCCTGGTAGAAAATCAGGATTCGTCCCGCCCAATAAAGGCTTGAAGAAGGAATTTGGGCGCCTGTGCCGCCTAGGTCACTTCAACTGTCATCATGAAAGGTCCAGGGCCCCCGACAAAGTGCCAATTGCACATCGCGTTTTCTGAGTTACCTGTACAAACCTCACCATAACGACTTAGCCAATCAGATGTCCAAGCAAGAAAGGTGGAAACTCGTTCGGGTCACAACGGTCACCTTCTTGCTGTGTTTTGGCGAACACTGCTTGCACATCAAGTTCTCGCCAGCCAGGCTCGTTCCTTTTGTTGCCCTCTAAACTTCGCCAGAAGAGCACTCTAAGCCCTCCGCCGAAACAAAGCTGACATCGACAATCCAGCGTACAATAAGGATGTAATCGCAAAGGATTGTCACTAGCCCTGAAGGGTTCATCTTCAGGAGAGCTCCACCACCCTTGACCTGGGTGGGGGAGCGTCCCTTGCCCCTCCATCGAAGACGGAAACCACTTCCTACGGGAAGCTCTCGTGCCCGGTTGTGGGTAAAGACCATACAGTCTCTCCCCCCCTTTTCTCTTGGAGGCTGCAGGCCATTTTTGTTCTGTCCCGAATGACAGATCACCTCTCTCTTCTCTTCCAAACCTCGCAAATACCTCCTCCCCCTACATTGATTGACCTTTCCCCCTCCTGAGAGCCTCCAGAAGACGCCTTTGCAAAACGCTAATTCCCAGGAGTCAATGAGACACAAGGAGTTTAACCAACCCCACTTGCCCAGCGGTGACATTCGCATAGCTCCTATGGAGCGGCCCCACTGGGGGTGCAGATGGACAGCACTCACACCAGGATCCCCCGCACCCATTCAACCACACCCCCTTCACATCACACTATGTGCATTTACTTTGCCTCGCTTCCCTGCAATCACTCACACCAGCTGGCCAGGAGGACCTGTGGTTGCCTCGGCGTCACTGGACAACTGGTGGAGAGCACCTGTCCATGGCTGATACAGCCATGAGAGAGGCAGCTCCAAACCCGTGATCTTACTTTGGTGCCATCTGCCTCATTGGCATTAACCCCTTGTTGAACCAGCGATTTTAATGTTTGTGCAACCGCTGGCTCACTAGATTGCATAGGTCTCTTATCTTTATGAAGTCCCGAAAGTCTCTGTTTACCCATCCCTGGTGCTGATGACCCAATGCAATAATATTTTTCCTGGCCCTTTCCCACAGGCTGCACAAGGACGCTTTGGGAAGGCGCTGCAGAACCACAAGCCCCCAGCAGCCCCATCACACTGCTGCGCTGCTTTACCGGGGAGCAAGCAACAGCCACAGCGCTCGGGGCCACATGAGCCAACTTCCCTGGCACCGGGCCCACCCCCCCTCCCACTGGGGGGCAGCGCACAGTACCACCATTACCCTGGCTGGATCGCCCTCACTGCCGGCCTTCGGCCGATGCCTCCCCCCTGCACATACTTGCTACTACAAACAAGGCTGGTTCTCTGCGCATGATGAACGTGGCTTTTGCAATCTCCTCCCCCTCCCCCCCCCCCTCCCCGCAGCACCCCTGGCACCGAGTCCACTGCAGATTGCGTGCTGTGGCTGGGTAACGGGGCCCTACACGCCAGCCGGCACTGCTGCCCGCCCTGAGGGAACAGGGAGGGGACGAAACACCAGATTCACCTCCGAGACGCCTTGATCTTCCTGGCTCTCTTCTTTCCGCTTTAGGTCGTCCTCTTGCAAATCATGCCGAAGGAGAGTTCTGGAGGTGAACTGGGGACGTCGCCGCATCTGACCGGATCTGAGCCATTAGCGCCCCCCCCTGGTGGCTGGGCCGCTGTCATCACTGTCCCTTCCTTCCTCTGCCAGTTGCAGAGCCCGCAGCCTGAGTGGTAATGGCGCTTGCTCCGCCGAGCAGCCTGCGTGCGAGGGGTCCTCTGGTGTTTGGCGCGAGGCCACCAGACGGACACGGCAGGTCTTCCTTCATCCTTCCTCATCAATCGCCATCGCCTTCATCCGCCTGGATCTGAAGCCCCTTCAAGCTTTCTCACTCTCCTGGCGCATCTCCTAAATCTGGCGTCGTTCTCACACTTTTTTTCCCTGAACGGAGGAACCGCTGTGTGGCTCCGGATCAACACCTTCGTTTTTCCTTCCGAGCGGTTACCGTCTGCTTTGAATGTCTGTCTATGGGTAAGTGATCTCTTTTCTTCTGTGTAGCCAACCCGCCCCGGCTAGGCAATGTCTCCCTTATCTCCTCGCTGTCGGCCTATCATGCTCTTGCCAGCTTCCTCGTACTCACGGGAGGTGCTCAGCACTCCGGGAGCCATAGAGGGTAGCAGACTCCGGGGCCTTTAGATGTCCCCATATTGCTTTTTTGCACAACCTCCGTGAGTCACCGCCACTTTCCCAGCTTGACCACCCAACTTTTCCCTCCGGCGCACAGTCCACTCAGACTTTCCCAGGATGAGCACTCAGGCTGATGTTACTTGCCTTGATCTTCTGTGTTCCGAGACCTTGAGGCTTCCCTGTGTCTTGGGGGTGGCAGCCGGAGGTCACATCGCTGCGTCCTAGGGTCCCGGGCAAATCTTCCCTCACCCCTCCATGTTGGCCGTTATCCTGGCTTTTCTGCCCCCGGCGCCGGCTGGTCCGAGAGGGCCAGAAAGCCTGGGATTTGCCTGGTTCACTCATCCCCAGGAAAACCCCTTCACCGTCACGTGGGTCGGCGTTTTTTGATCAGTTTCTCATGGGTCCTTAGTTTTTCTTGTTCTTAAAGGACTTTCAATCCCCCCGGGTGGTGCAGGACTCAGCCACAGACAGCCCACAGTAACCCCTATTTGGTCCAGTTCACTTGCGTTTCACAGGGGAATGAGCCGCACGAACTATTCTGCTGCTGTGTGCGTCACTTTGTACATACATGACATTACTTATCCTGTACTGACCTGATTACAAATCCTGTATTATTACTCCAGATCTGCAACTCACGTATTCTGCGCTGGTGCAGTCCCTGTGTAATACATGAACATTACTATCTGTACTGATCCTGTTACATCCTGTATTTACGCAGAGCACACTCACCGATTCTGCTGCTGGGCATTTCACTGTGTACATACATGACATACTTATCCTGTGTACTGATCCTGAGTTACAATCCTTATAAAATCCTCCAGGCTGCACTCTACTATCTGCTGCTGGTGCAGTACTGTGTACATACATGACATTACTTATCCTGTCCTGATCCTGAGTTTTACATCTGTATTTACCCAGGCTGCACTCACTATTTTCTGCTGCTGGTGCAGTCACTGTGTCTGTGTACATACAGACATTACTTTACCGCTGTAACTGATCCTGAGTTACATCCTTTATTAGACACCAGAGCTGCACTCACTATTCTGCTGCTGGTGCAGTCACTGTGTAACATACATGACATTACTTTATCCTGTACTGCTGATCCTGAGTTACCAAATCCAGTGATTATACTCAGACTGCACTCCACTATTCTGCTGGCTGGTGGCAGTCATGTGTACATACATGACAGTACCTTATCCTGTACTGATCCTGAGTTACATCCGTATTAGACTCCAGAGCTGCCACTCACTATCTCTGCTGGTGCCGTCCCTGTGTACATACATGACATTACTTATTCGTCTGAATCCTGCGTTACATCCTGTATTATACCACCAGAGAGCTGCACTCACTATTCTGCTGCTGGTGCAGTCACTGTGTACACAATGACATTACTTATCCTGTACTGATCCTGAGTTCCATGCCGGTATTATATACCAGAGGCTGCACTCACTATTCTGCTGCTGGTGCAGTCACTGACTGTGTACATACTGACATTACTTATCCTGTACTGATCCTATTACATCCTGCATATACCCAGAGCTGCACTCACTATTCTGCTGCTGGTGCAGTCACTGTGTACAATACATGACATTACTTATCCTGTACTGATCCTGAGTTACATCCTGTATTATACCCCCGAGCTGCACTCACTATCTTCTGCTGTGTGCAGTCAGTTTAATACAACATGACTTCTTATCCTGGTACTGATCCGAGTTACTCCTGTATTATACCCCAAGAGCTGCCTCACTATTTCTGCTGTCTGGTGCAGTCACTGTGTACATACATGACATTACTTACCTGTACTGATCCTGAGTTGCATCTGTGATTATACCCCAGATCTGCACTCACTATTCTTCTGTGAGTGCTATGTACAGTGACTTTGTCCTAATAGCCCCCGCCACTCTTCTTGCCACGTTTGCAGACATTAGCGTCTATAATTTAGTTTATGTTGTCTGTTTTTATTATTTTTTTTTTTTGTTCCATTTTTCCATAAACTTGCATTTTGCTTGCTAAATATATTTGACATATTTTCACTAGCGGTGGGGGGAGCAGTGACCCGGTGTGACTGATATGTTGGCCTTCCCGTGACAGATCTCCTATAGATTTAACACGTGTTTTCCTGTGTCACCATTTTTTCCATATAAAACTTGACATTTCCACTTTAATTTCATCTGCTGCACTTTGCACCTGGTAAGGAGAACACTGAAGAACTCTTCCACTTTCCATCACACTAAGAGAGAAATGGGGAACCTCTCGTTAATCACAGGGAACCTGTCGCCGGTGTGACCATACACACTGTCAACCTTGTTGGTATTGTCGTCCCCTGGATAGATGTGTCGCCCGATGGTCCACTATGTGTCGCTGCTTTGCTGATTAAAGTCCCGTCGGAGTTCAACCAACTCATTCTGGGTGCAGGTAGTGCGTGTCAAGCGACACATTTTTAAAAAAAATACAGCGTTTTTTCCTAATCCATCGGGTTTTCAACGGCCCACGCCCCCTATTTTCTTTCGCGTGCGCCAAAAACCCAGGGCAATTCATGAAAATCTGCACAAACAACGGTCCATTTCGGTTTAAGCCCGACGGAAAAAAACGTATTTGGGCCCTTAGTAACTGCAACCCCCTGTGTGTTTGGCTCTTAGAAGGGGTACACAACATTTTTTGGGCAACTACGAGGGGTAATCATCCTGTGTGGGCAATATGGGAGCATACTGTACCGGCAGAGTTGGGGGTTTAGGGGGTTTGACTTCATTTTTATTAAAATTTTAGCAAGAGATGATCAGACAAATGTTGTCCATTAGGTATTGAGTTCGGCCCTCGCACCCCGAACATAATTCCGTATTGTCCGAACGAACACTGAAAATCGGCAAACCGGCGCCTCTATCGTATATTTTTTGTTGCTTGGGCTCAGCCCAAATAGATCATTGGGCATATTTACCTACCGACCCCCCGCTCCCTGCTATACCCGCGGTGCATTGTCAGACGTGATTCTGGTTTCGCGATTTACTAGATCATGTGTCCGATTTCCTGCATTGTCGCTGCTGCGCGAGGGCCCCCGGAGTTCACCTTTTCTTCCCGTGCATGTGAGTGCTGATCTTGCACACAACACCTTTTAAAAATTCTGCGGTTTGGTCCGAATCCATCGGGTTTGTCCGACGCTACGGCCCCCTATTTCTGTTGCATGCAGCCTGTGCTTGACGCCAGCCACAATCCGATCGCGTGCGCTCAAACCCGGGGCAATTTGGCACAAAATGGAAATATTCGGGAAACCCGACAAATCGCGGTCCTTGGACCCTATTAAATGAGCCCCATTGTGGTCACCCATCTTCTATTCCGGAGGTAATAAATAACTATCCTTAAGGGCATAAATAATACTAATAACTATCCGAAGGTTCGCTCATCAATACAATTTCTGTGAATGTCCCTTAACTTGCATGAGCAGCAGTGTTCTCCGGAGCAGCGCTCTCTCGCCCGACCCCCCTTAAAGTGCAGTCTTTTAATATCCACAGCTGTAAGATCCTCCATGGTACGTACCTACATTGAATAACTCGTCCTTTTCTAGCGCCATCTGGTTACAAAAAACATCCCGCACGATCGCCTGCTCCCGTCTTATCGCGCGCTGCGTTGGTGCCGGAACAAGAGGCGACCGCACAACTAAATGTAAACTCTGTCTTACGTTATTTACATTGTCTTCCGTGAGATTGATGAGATCTATGTAGGACGGCGTGTCTCTACGCAACCAATGCAGACATTGTATTAGTACAAGCCGGGCAGGGACTGAGCGCCGCGCACATAATGAGGGCCGGAAAACACGGAACATCTCACGTGAGAAAATCGTCCCGATTTCCAGAGTCCATTAGATCATGGCATTAGGAATTATTCCGCAGGGTTCCGGATAGCTTCGTCTCTACAACCACAGCAGCAATTATTGCTACAGTGGCCAGTGCCTGGTATTGCACATTATCCATTCCTAGTAATACAACACCATACAGATGATTGACCCGATAAAGGTTTACACTTTGGAGCAGCAGGGGGGAGGCATGAGAATAAAGTGGCACGTGTCTTGTAGCGGTCCAGACCACACAAAGCCTTATTTTATTCTGTAACCATGGAGACACATAACTCTGCGCAGGTTGTGCTGTTGTACACAGATTCAGGAAGAAGAATTTTTTAAATCAGGATTCTAGGCTCTTGAAATGCTTCCCCCCTCTTCTCAGGACTCCATGATGTAGCAGAGCTGAGTTTGTTATGCAGCAGATCTGAACTTTGCCATCCCATATCCCAATAGGTTTGGAAGCCGGGTAAAGCATTCAGGGTCGCCCCAGTATTAGGAAGATACAGCTGCTTTAGTCAAAAACTTGCTCTGCCAAATGAATAGTGGATCATTTCTTTTGGACTGGCCCTCCCTTTAAGTTGGCAGTGCAGTGCAATTCTCTCGGTCATGTTGACCTCATTCCCGTCCCAGTTTTTTTCCCGGTTTTCGATCTTGAGGGGCACAAAGCGTCCGTCGCTCGGAAGTTTTGTTTTGCTCCGGCTTTTTTGTTTCCCTGCCCGAAGACGACCTGACATTTTAACAATATCGGAGAGAGAGGGAGGCCCGGGCGGTGGGTGATGGGTGCCGGAGCGCAGCTCTGGAGGAAGTGAACGGCGCAGAGGAAGTCAAGCACTCGAAGGGGTCCTGCAAAGCCGGAGGCCGCGTTCCATCCTCAGCACTAACCACCCGCACCTGCCAGGAACCTCGCGCTTTTTCCATTCCCAGACAAAAATGGTTCTCTCTTTAATTTGTGAAAATTTGAACTTGTTCCAAAAAATAGTAAATTAAAGGGATAGTCCACTTTAATATGATCTTGTCCATCCGGCTATGGCATCAATATCATATCATTGTTGGCTTAGACAGGACCCCTTCTGCAGGCTTACAGTGGAGGGCATGGGAGCAGACACGCGCCATCATTGTATAGGGCCATATCCCAGGTAACTGCAGATGATCTCAGATTCACTTCAGTAGGAAGCCGACCTGCAGTAACCCTCCACTTGACCCGTAGCTAAGTGATGGGTTATAGGGCTGTGTCTTGTGACCACCATTCATCTGGGTCTCCATCACGGGCTCCTAATTGGCTGAAAGCCAAGCAGAGGTTCTTAAACCAATGCCAAAACATGGAAGTAAGTCGGAAAGTACATTTAGGATCTCCAAAATGCAACATTGTAACTCAGGGCATAAAAAGGGACCAACGAGACCTCATCCGATATTCTCCACCCAACTCTTAGCCCCCTGACCACCCCGCCTCCACATCCATTGTAGACACTGTCACCCTTCCCCATGTTTACATTGCAATAACAATATTTTCATTTTAAGGCATGACCCTACTATTCTATGGGGTCCCGTCGCCTCCTCATCACCCACCTGCCTTGTGCAATCTATTGTTCCCTGTTATCACCACATTGAAGGGTTTTGAATGTTAATTCTACATCTTATTTAAAGGGGTCTTCCAGGATAGGCTACCTTTCTCCAGAAAACTGCAGCCAAACCTGTCCTGTCATTTCTTTGTGAGAGACTGGGGTAAGTGTAATGCCGCACATCACCTGCAGACAAAGTGGCGCTGTTTTTTTCTCCATCCCTGTAATGGGTTTCCCCTCCTATAATCGCCATTGCCCTCAGTGGCTCGGGCCTGCGATGGTGTCTTTGTGTTGTTCCGCTCTTCTGCTGCGGTCATATGACAATATTAGAGAATAAGGAAAGCAATGTTCTCTTCCAATCTCCGGTCTCAATCGCTCTCTGCTCAGTCTTTTTTTTTCCGACGCTGCCGGCACAATCCTGCGCAGAGTTCATGTCTAGAGGAACGACCTCCATCCTCGCCCCCGCACAATTGGAAGATACGAAAATGGAGAAGAAAGTCATAAATGTATCCAAGCCAAATCTGCTGTACCCTGGATGGATAACAGGTAGATATGAGATAGATGGAGATTATAGATAGATAGACTAGATAGATAGATAGGAGATGATAGATAGATAGATTAGGAGATTCGATAGATCGATTAGATAGGAGACTAGATCGGAGATAGCTAGATATGATCGATAGATTATAATCGATCGCTCGGAGATAGATAATAGGCGCTCTATAGATAGATAGATAGCTGCTCGCTTCTCGCTCGGCGCTCGCTCGATGCTTTCGCTCGCTCTGCGCTCGCTCGCTAGCTCTACTCGCTACTCGTCGCTAGACTCGATCGCTCTGCCTCGCTCGCTCGGGCTCGCTCGCTCGCTCGCTCGCTCGTCGCTTCGCTCGGCGCTGCTCGCTCGCTCGCCGCTGGCTCCTCGCTCCCTCGCTCTGCCTCATCGCCGCTCGCTCGCTCGCTCGGCGCTCTCTCCTCGCTCGCTCGGCGCTCGCTCGCTCGCTCGCTCGCTCTCTCGCTCCTCGCTCCCTCCCTCTCTATGCTCTCGCTCTCCGCTCTCTCGCTCTCTCAGCTCGGCGCTCCGCTCGCTCGCATCTCCTCGCTGCTCCGCTCGGCGCTCGCTCCGCTCGCTCGCTCAGCTCGCTCGGCCGCCAATCATCCCTTCGCTCAGCTCTCTCGCTCGGCGCCCCGCTCTCTCCGCTCGCGCCCTCGCTGAATAGATAGATCGCACCTTCACCAGGAGGGGAGAGGACAGACTAAGGGACACTAAGGATAGAGGCCCTCCCCGTGCCCAGCCTCTCATACTCCAGAGAGCGCACCTTCACCAGGGGGGAGAGGAAAGACTACGGGACACTAAGGAGAGAGGTCCTTTCCGTGCCCAGCCTCTCATACTCCAGAGAGCGCACCTTCACCAGGTCACCCAGAATGTTCCCATCTCATCCACTGGGAGGATTTTACGCTGCGTCGAAACCAAGCACCGTGCGTTCCACATGTGGTACCTGACCACTAGACTAACTAGAAATAACGTGCAGCGGTCCCGGCCACCCAGGCCTCTGAATGCTCCATAGGCCCACTCCACATAGGAGAGACCGGCCAACCCGGGCCAATGGATGGAAGCGCCCACCCGGTTGTACACCTCTGTGTTATAGGGGCAATGAAGCAGGAAGTGGTCCATGCTCTCCAGCAGGCCACCGCACTCCTCCCGGGAACAACCCCTTTCCTCAGAGCTCCTACACTTCAGATTGTCCCTCACACACAGCTTACCATGGAAGCAGCGCCAAGTCATGTCCCAAAACTTCAAGGGGATCCTGATGGAATTCAATAAACTCAAACCCACCCCCAGATCCCGACTTGGGAAATCCCTGAGGGCCAGAGGCTTCTGGAAATGGGTCAATAGAACCCTTTTGTCAAGGAGTTTCCTCGACATGGTCCTGATCTCCCACATTCCCAGACCCCACCGACGATTCACCTTCAGAACCGGGGTAGCGTAAGCCGGAAGATGCCCATGCGGTGTATGAAGATCCTTCACTTGCCCTCCTGTCTCCCATTCCTGGAAGAATGGCCAAAACCATTCCCTACAGGAGTATACCCACGGAGGAGCCCCCTCTTTCCAGAGGTTTGCTACATTGATCTTAAGAAAGGTATTCACTAGGAACACCACAGGGTTGACCATACACAACCCTCCTTGTCTCCTCGTGCGGTATGTAACCTCCCTCTTGATTAGGTTCAGCCTATTCCCCCATAACAGCTGGAAGAACAGACTGTAGACCTGAGTCCAGAGGGGCTCTGGCAACATGCACACACTGCCCAGATAAATCAGCAGCGTGAGCAGGAAGGTTTTGATCAGATTCACCCTTTCCCAGAGGGTCAAAGACCAACCCTTCCACTGGTCCACCCTCTGAGCGGTGATCTTAAGCCTGCCGTCCCAGTTTTGCATGGGGTAACCTTTTCAGGGATCCCGTACTGTCAACCAGTCCTGTGACAACTTTACTACTCACTGACATCTTGCAGTTCCTGTAAGGGTCGGGCGAGCGGTACTTCCCGTAATCCCTCTCAAAAACCAAAGATGCGTGTCTATCGTACTGCTTGGTCTTCCTGGCTCTCTTCTTTCTCTTTAGGTCGTCATCTGGCAAATCATCGCCGAAGGAGAAGTTCTGGAGGTGAACTGGGGACTCGAGCTGTTACATCCTGTATTATACTCCAGAGCTGCACTCACTATTCTGCTGCTGGTGCAGTCACTGTACATACATGACATTACTTATCCTGTACTGATCCTGAGTTACATGCTGTATTATACCCCAGAGCTGCACTCACTATTCTGCTGCTGATGCAGTCGCTGTGTACATACATGACATTACTTATCCTGTACTGATCCTGAGTTACATCCTGTATTATACCCCAGAGCTGCACTCACTATTCTGCTGCTGGTGCAGTCACTGTGTACATACATGACATTACTTATCCTGTACTGATCCTGAGTTACATCCTGTATTATACCCCAGAGCTGCACTCACTATTCTTATGACATTATTTATGTGACTGAGTCTTTTATGATTTAACCTTTTGTTACCCTTTGCCTGGTCTGTTATCAGGATGTAGAATGTGATAGACCTGTTAAAGTAATGAGTTCCCTTTAAATACCTGCAGAGTGCGATACACTAATTGACAGCCTCATAACGAACAGAATGATCTTTTTTTGTTAATGACAGTGTTAATGTTGTGGTGTGAGTAGATGGAGATGTGATTACTCAGCCTGTAATTAACTGGAAAGAAATTAACGCAGAACGTTTTGTTTTGTTATTGTGAAGAAGAAGAACAGATAATTAAACACAATGGGAAACCTGGAGTCCTGCGGTGGAGGATACGGGCGACTGGAGAACAAAAAATACCGTGCACCGGGTCATGGCTGACAGGCAGTGTTACTGGAGGGATTGGGGGGGCTGTCAAATTTCGTTTTTTAGTTTTGTTGAACTAATTCTGGAAAGATTTCTCCTCCCCTGCAGGTAAGTGCTCATGGAGGAAAGTTTTTGTTACACCAATTTTTTGGTGACTTCCTTCCTTGACTCCCCGGAGTTCTCCACGTAGTACCAGTAAACCCGGTTTGTGCCTTATTATTCGCCTTTGGATTTCAGCGGCTTCCAGATGTTGCTCCTTGATTTGCTGTAAAATTCCTAAAAAAAAATATTAAAAAAATAAAATTAAAAAAATCGCTTGTGCCTTATTTTGCAAGTTTTAAAAAATTTAAGTTAAAAACTTCCTAAACCACTGCAGACCATACGACCTCATAAACATGATGCGGGCCACTCCTCGTTTGCATTCTGGCTTTGGATTAGCAGTTTTTTGTTTTTTTAAATAAAATTTTGATTTAAACAATTTTTTTTTTTTTATGGGGAATTTCAGCAGATCAATTTAACCCCTTATTCGTCTTTTCCGTTTCCATTTTTCACTCCCTACTTTGACACATCTATAACTTTTTTATTTTTTTATGTACAGAGCTGTGCGACGTCTTGCACTTTATTATGACGTTACTTAATATTCCACGCCGTGTACTGGGAAGCGGGAAAAAAATTCAAAATGCAGTGAAATTGGTGAAAAAAAACTGCATCTGCGCCATTTTCTTGTCGGCTTGGTCTTTACAGTTTTCATTGTGTGCCACAAATTACATGTCTCCTTTTTTTTTTTTTTGGGTCACTAAGATCACGGAGATACCAAATTTGTATAGGTTTTATAATGTTTTCATGTACAAAAAAAAATTCTTCATTTTGCCGTTTTCTGGCGCCAATAACTTTTACATACTTCAGTGGGCGGAGCTGTGGGTGGTGTCACCTTTTGCAACTTTTGATGACGTTTTTAATGCTACCATTTTTAGGACTGTGCGACCTTTTGATCACTTTTTATTACATTTTTTATATATTGCAAAATGGTGAAAAAGTGTCATTTTCGGCTATTTTCCATTATGGGGTTAAACGCCGGGAATAACTGTTATTATATTTTGATAGATAGGACATTTTGGGACACGGCGATACCTAATGTGGTTATGATTTTTACTTTTTACTAATTTATATCAGTTCTAGGGAAAAAGGGGGGGTTGAATTTTCAGGGTTTTTAATTTATTTTTTTACTATTTTTCGGACCCCTTAGGGTACTGTAACCCTAGGTTGTCTGATTGATCCTACATATACTGCTATACTACCGTATGGCAGTATATGGAGATTTTCCACATCATGTATTACAATGTGCAAATCACTCATTGTAAAACATGGGCTAAAATCGGGTCTTTGTATGACCTGAGGCTGTCATGGTAAGAGATTGGCGCACCCCAACCACGTCATTGGGAGCACCAATTTAAATGTATATGGCGGCGCCCAATATGACCAGCTTTTTAATGCCGTTGGCAGCTGTGCCTCTGGCGTTCGAGGGGTTAACACCTGTGTTTGGTGCTAACACCGTTCACAAGTGTTACCGGTGGGTGTTCCCTGCAATATGCAGCAAACACCTACCTTGTATGGAGAGGGCTTGTATGGTACTAATAGGTCACACGTTGGTAAGTGGGGGTGAAAGACGAACACCTTTCTTTCTGTTGCTATCACTTATTTTCCGTTTTTCATTATTTATTAGCCGGCCGTTTTTCTATTCCTGTAGTTTCGCACTGGAGGTCACATTGAGTGTAAAATCAAAGCACGGATGGATCACTGATGGAACAACAGATACAAATCAAGAGCTTCCGTTTTACATAGAAAACAGAGTAAAAGTAAAGCACAGGAGTCTAAAGAGAAAATCGCTCATCAGTCGCATCCAACTCTCCGCGCAAGTAACAGAAGACCTAAGGAAAGACGCAAAAACGGACACTAAGGGACACATTGCCAGTCCATCGAAACCACTGGAAATAATCAGGTATTCATCTGTTTTTAAACGCAAATCGGAAGCCGGAACACAGAGGGAAAGTCATCCTCAGCCACTATGATACAACTGACAGGCAGCAGAGATCTTACATCACTCCCAAAACTGTCCCCAGTCGGCAGAATAATACCCCCCCCCCCAGTGTTTTTAGATGAATAAAGCATAAAATATATCCATAATGTTTACATTTTTTTTACAAATATTTATAATATTTTATAGAACATCATCTAATTTAACTTTCCAATGTTTCCAAAATTTTCATGATGGTAAATAAGTGACAAACCCTCCATTTAATCAATTATCAGCTGCACGACCCGCACCCCCCCCCCCCCACCCCACCGGATCAAGGTTCCAGAAATGTCTTACTATTACTTGTATTATTGGTAATTTCTTGTAATTTATTCAATATGTCATTGTAAAACCTTTTTTTTTTTTTATTATGGGGGTGGAATATTTTTGCAATTGTTTAAAATTATGATTAATTGGTTGGATGTACCCTGCACTTTTTCAAGTTTTTTTAATAGGAATTCTATTTTTTAACAAGAACAGTTTTTAGTTTTTTTTTTGTGACTTTGGTTGTTTCATTTCTGGATTCTGTCCCCTTGTTCCTTTTGTGCAGGGGTGTTCCATGTCTCAGGGGTCTGTGCACTGTAACAATGGAGAAGTTACAAGTTGTAACAATGTAACATAATAACTGGAGGGGGGGGGCATAATTGCAGATACTTTGCCTTGTGTTACCCCGGACATATTGCTGGATCGGTGGCCTTACTGTGACACCCCAGCCAATCACAGCCACAGATAGTAACTAGAGGCATCAATTTTCTAAACGGGCTGCCAAGCCAGAAATATAACCGGGTCGGGCAGAACTTCAAGTTCGGGTCCACTCATCTGTAGTCATGAGCGCACCCTTTCAGGTTCACTTTTGGTTTTACCCTGAGCCGATGTTTGGTTTGGGTGCCTGACCCCAGACGGTTCTGTCCCTTGGTAACACTGGTGCTGGCACCGATTGCGGATGTTAACACTATACATGCTGCCAGCAGAGAAGTTTTCCCTAGAACCATCTCTCCAGTACTAGGGAAATGGCAGAATGTGCGGGTCCAATCATGGAAACCAGGTTCGTCTCCCCCGGGCATCTTCTTCTGAATGTTTGATACTCATATTCCCGAATACGGTGAATTGTGACCACTGGGGCAACTCCAACGATTCCTAGAAATGTTCTTCATTTTATTTATGTTCCGATGTGTTGCAGTCGTGTAATAAGAACCAAATAAAGTGTATAAAAAAAAAACAAAAAAAAAAAACAAGTTAACGCCCACATTCTGAGGTGTCACCTGTTGGGGTGGAGCCTGAATGCCGATCCTGAACCTTTGGCTGAAGTCCTGGTTCGGGGACCTGAACCTGCAATATTCAGCACAGACCGAAACATTCTGGTTCAGACCCGCTGAACAACACTCATCATCCTTTCTTTAGTCCATCTCTAACCTACTTTTCTGATTTTTGGTGATGACCTTGGCTTGACCTGACATGGAACCATTGTTGTCTGCGCTGACTTTTTGCTAGTAGCAGGATCTGCCTGAATTCCTCCTGCCCTGACCCTTTGCTAGTACCGGGATCTGCCTGAATTCCTCCTGCCCTGACCTTTGCTAGTACCGGGACCTACCTGAATTCCTCCTACCCTGACCTTTGCTAGTACCGGGATCTTCCTGAATTCCTCCTGCCCTGACCTTTGCTAGTACTGGGACCTGCCTAAATTCCTCCTGCCCTGACCTTTGCTAGTATCGGGACCTGCCTGAATTCCTCCTGCCCTGACCCTTTGCTAGTACCGGGATCTGCCTGAATTCCTCCTGCCCTGACCTTTGCTGGTACCGGGACCTGCCTGAATTTCTCCTGCCCTGACCTTTGCTAGTACCGGGATCTGCCTGAATTCCTCCTGCCCTGACCTTTGCTAGTACCGGGACCTGCCTGAATTCCTCCTGCCCTGACCTTTGCTAGTACCGGGATCTGCCTGAATTCCTCCTGCCCTGACCTTTGCTAGTACCGGGACCTGCCTGAATTTCTCCTGCCCTGACCTTTGCTAGTACCGGGATCTGCCTGAATTCCTCCTGCCCTGACCTTTGCTGGTAGTGGGGTCTGCCTGAATTCCTCCTGCCCTGACCCTTTGCTAGTACCGGGACTTGCCTAAATTCCTCCTGCCCTGACCTTTGCTGGTAGCAGGATCTGCCTGAATTCCTCCTGCCCTGACCTTTGCTAGTACCGGGACCTGCCTGAATTCCTCCTGCCCTGACCTTTGCTAGTACCAGGACCTGCCTGAATTCCTCCTGCCCTGACCTTTGCTGGTAGTGGGGTCTGCCTGAATTCCTCCTGCCCTGACCCTTTGCTAGTACCAGGACCTGCCTGAATTCCTCCTGCCCTGACCTTTGCTGGTAGTGGGGTCTGCCTAAATTCCTCCTGCCCTGACCTTTCCTAGTACCAGGACCTGCCTGAATTCCTCCTGCCCTGACCTTTCCTAGTACCAGGACCTGCCTGAATTCCTCCTGCCCTGACCTTTGCTAGTACCGGGATCTGCCTGAATTCCTCCTGCCCTGACCTTTGCTGGTAGTGGGGTCTGCCTGAATTCCTCCTGCCCTGACCCTTTGCTAGTACCGGGACTTGCCTAAATTCCTCCTGCCCTGACCTTTGCTGGTAGCAGGATCTGCCTGAATTCCTCCTGCCCTGACCTTTGCTAGTACCGGGACCTGCCTGAATTCCTCCTGCCCTGACCTTTGCTAGTACCGGGACCTGCCTGACTTCCTCCTGCCCTGAACTTGGCTTGTAGACGACCAGCATGAACTAATAGAGGACCAACCACAAAGTAAGTGACCTCCTGCCCTCACTGTACTAAGGTCCAGAACCCCGTTAAAAGGTCACTTGTCTGATGTCCTTAGGATTTTTTTCCAGAGCCAATCCATTCTTTTGGCACAATGAATCCAAAGGGGGAGGATTTCCTCCTAAAATATATCGCAATGGATGTAATAGAATGGGGGTACCAGGCCCCACATCCCCTTCCCCCCAGCCATGGGACTGCAGAAGGTAAGGAACACCTGATCGCATGACAGCGTGTTTGTAGTCTGTAACCGTGGGGACACATAGATCTGCAGAGGAGCTGTATACACGTTCTATAACAAGGACCAATCATGTGATAAGATCAATATGAGCAATAAAACATTCGCTGCAGAAGTAAACGCGTCCGATATCGAAAAATCTAGACAATGCTGAGAATATCCAGGAAAGTAACGTCAGGGAAACGTATTGACACGGAGGATATTAAATTAGAAATGGCAGCAAAATGTTAGAAATGTAAGGTCTCCGCTCGTAGTAACGGCAGAGCCAAAAGCAATTTACACAAATAATTACCCAGAGTGCCGAGCTGTAATTCCCTGCCACAAAAAGAAAGGTAATTTAGCATTCAAACCCAGCGCTGACCCGAGCCCATCACTCACAGAACCGACCCTTCTGCAGCTACTTAACAATTATCTGATAAAAATGCAAAACCCATCATGAGGGTCAAGGCAAAATTACAGGAGGGCGCAGAGGGGGCGCAGCCAGGTGACCCCCATTGTATTCACCACGTTATCATTACACAATAACCGCAGTGATTATCTCATCACCAACAAGACGGGAGGAGAACATCATCATACAGGGAGAGAGAGAGATAGATAGATAGATATGAGATAGATAGGAGATAGATACGAGATAGATAGATAGATAGATAGGAGATAGATAGATAGATAGATAGATAGGAGATAGATAGATAGATAGGAGATAGATAGATAGATAGATAGATAGATAGATATATAGATAGGAGATAGATAGATATGAGATAGATATGAGATAGATAGATAGATGGATAGATGATACATGGTCCTCATGTGATGAATGACAATACATACACATAGTAACCATCCATCATTCATCTGTGCCGATATTTCTTGAATTGTCACTTTGTAAACAGCATTAATCTTAAAAAATACAAAAGTGACAAGTGTTCAGCCCCCAGGGGGCGCCCCGCACTGATCTATCACCGCCTAATGGTCCCATCAGCGCCATCTCCCCGCACAGAATGTCAAACCGACCGCAAACACAACACAGAGCGATAAATAATCCATCACCTCCACTACAAGAGCGGAACCGGAAGAAAATCCTGAGACATTGCACAATTACTATAATACTGCCCCCTATGTACAAGAATATAACTACTATAATACCCAGAGCTGCACTCACTATTCTGCTGCTGGTGCAGTCACTGTGTACATACATGACATTACTTATCCTGTACTGATCCTGAGTTACATCCTGTATTATACCCCAGAGCTGCACTCACTATTCTGCTGTGAGTTGCTATGTACAGTGACTTTCCTTACCCCCGCCACTCTTCTTGCTCACGTTGCAGACATTGCGTCTATAATTTAGTTCAACGCCGACGCTCCGCTCTACTCAGAGTGACTGGCGCACAACGAGACGCTCACAGAGTGCAAGAGACTGCAGACCCGGCTCTCTGCTCAACGCCGACGCTCCGCTCTACTCAGAGAGACTGGCGCACAACGAGATGCTCACAGAGTGCAAGAGACTGCATGCTCACAGAGTATAAGAGACTGCACGCTCACAGAGTATAAGAGACCGCACACTCACAGAGTATAAGAGACCGCATGCTCACAGAGTATAAGAGACCGCATGCCCACAGAGTATAAGAGACTGCAGACCCGGCTCTCTGCTCAACGCTGACGCTCCGAGTGACTGGTGCACAACGAGACGCTCACAGAGTGCAAGAGACTGCACGCTCACAGCGTATAAGAGACAGCACTCACAGTGTATAAGAGACAGCGCACTCACAGCGTATAAGAGACCGCATGCTCACAGAGTATAAGAGACCGCGCACTCACAGAGTATAAGATACCGCACGCCCACAACAAGGCACTCACAGAGTATAAGAGACTGCACTCACAGCGTATAAGAGACAGCGCATTCACAGCAAGGCTGTAATATACTACTCAAAGCCACGAGCTGTGTGGCACCCCCTTGAGCAAGTGACGGTGAAACGTACATGGGGGGGGGCTGTGGTGCTGGTCAGGGGTTAATCACCCCCCTTTGGTACTTTACTATGCGGGTGTGTAAAATGACTTTATCTATTGTGTTTGTACAGTTGACCACCACCGCACTGCTTGTTTTTTGTGGTTTTTATTATTGAATGTTTTAATGCTTATTGGTTGCCATATTATGCATTAATAACGATTGGAGTAATTTTATGGGATTGGTTCTTCGGTTTTTGGTCATTTTTTGATCCTGTGTACTTGTAATGGTATTAATATTATTTTTGGTATAGGGATTGTGTACGGTGATAGTTGGACGTCCTATAGGTATTCAGTATTTTATATCACAGTCTTGTCATCAGTGGAAGCCTTTCCTACGTGTGGCAATCAGTGTAAGCGTGGTTTGGATACCATACAGTGAAGCCATGGTCAGCCATGACCACGCCTACATCCAGACATTAATAATCCATCTCCATCCATCATGTATGGGATCGGTAACGAGCACCCGGTGTGTTGCATGTAAACAATTGTTACCGATCACATTCAATTCAGTAGAATTGGGTCGATGGGTCGGAGCTTCACTCGTGTACATTTGTAAATGGTTGGTGTGAATGCAGCCTTGCTGCGGAGCAGTAATCATATAACTGAAGTGCTGTACTGAGGAGCAGAAGTCACAGGCAGAGTCAGATACTTTTACAGAGTCGGATACTTGTTTCCATGTCTGTCCCAAGCTCAGTTTTTCACTTCCTGTAATATAAAGTAAACCCAATTATTACTTCTATCATTTTGGGTTGTTTTTACATTACCCCCTTTCTTCTTGCACTTGCAGTTACTGATACTATTTACATAGTAAATAATAGTTATCAATATTGTGACTGCTAGTTATTGTATTACATACCTTGCCCCCGTCCTTAGGTGCCGGGTGTTCTGAATAACGCTGCTGCTAGTAATTGTATTATATACTTTGCCCCCGTCCTTAGGTGCCGGGTGTCCTGAAAGAGCTTACAGTCTATGAGGATGAGGGGGTGACACAAGAGCTTACAGTCTATGAGGATGAGGGGGGCACAAGAGCTTACAGTCTATGAGGATGAGGGGGGCACAAGAGCTTACAGTCTATTTGGATGAGGGGGTGACACAAGAGTTTACAGTCTATGAGGATGAGAGGTGACACAAGAGCTTACAGTCTATGAGGATGAGGGGGGGGCACATATGTTGACATATACAATTGTCCAGACATTCTTTAAATGATACAATTATAAAAAAATAGATAAATAATGCTGAATAAAACTGGGGAGATGGATCTGCAGAGAAACCGGTTTAATGGTATAAAATGGTGAGGACCTAGATTGGTGGAGAAATCAGTGGAGGACTAGAGAAAGGAAAGGAAAAGTTATGTGACTGCTCTGCCTGAAATATGGGTTCTTAGAGAATTTCGGCAGTTAATTCTTAATCTGAGTGGGAGGTAGGGCATCCAAGAGAATGGGGGCAGCTTGAGAGAAGTCCTGGAGTTTGGAAAGTATCTTATATCACTGGACAATGGAAGAGCAGGGGCGATAGACCCGGATGAGGGCAGAGAGGTCGGGAGGTGCAGCACATAATACTATGAATGGGATACAGAAGGTGATGAGCAGCCGCTGCAGGGACTGATACAGACTGGAGGCGTCCGCGTAGCATCAGCATTGGTAGATTATTCTGGCTGCTACATAAAGAATAGATTGTAGAGCAGAGGGTTTAGTGAGTGGAAGAGCGATAAGTAGGGAGTAACAGGAGTCATGGCGAGAGGGAATCAGCGGGACAATTAGGGGATTAGAGGTTTCCATGATCAGGTTGTGTGGGGTCCTGTATCCTGACCCATTCACTTAGAAGGAGCTGAGCTGTAATATCAGACACAGGTGATGGAGGAACCTCCATTGCTGGATCCCTGGAGCATCGCACTGGTGACCCCAGAGCATCAGGACCCTGTGTCCACCCCAGAGCATGTATCCTGTAGTCACACATCATAGGATGTATCTCCATGGGGGAGGGGTGTGATGCTAGAACCTGCACCGCTGGTTAATACACCGCGTATTATATCCACGATTATCCTCCCGATGCTTCTGCTGGAAGAAGGAACTTTATTTATTCTTCTCATTTTCTGCAGCAGGAAAATACATTATACAATGAACTTGTGTGTAAGGAAGACTTGTTACTTTCATTAGGTGAAGAGTGAGTGAAGTGATGTGCTGCGGGAGGCGGAGGCGCGAGGCCTTCATGCACCTTTGTCTAGACGCCTAAGCCGACAATTACCTGCAGGAAACATGCACCTCACTTATTATATAAACTTATAAAGTAATTATAGCGTTATATCATCACAGTACTGCAGCACAGGAATACATTGTATACAGTATCATCTGACCACACCAGAGCTCAGCTGTTATATGGTGTTACATGTACAGTGATGTGGGTGATGTGGGTGATGTGGGTGATGTGGAATCAATCAGGACAACAACTGAGGCCATTGCAGTGCAGTCACTTACCTTCTATGCACAGGGGAGGGGGCACGTTATCTACCTGCTGGAGAATGGGGCGATATCTACCTGCTGGAGAATGGGGCGATATCTAGGTGCTGGAGAATGGGGTGATATCTACCTGCTGGAGAATGGGGCGATATCTACCTGCTGGAGAATGGGGCGATATCTACCTGCTGGAGAATGGGGCGATACCTACCTGCTGGAGAATGGGGCGACATCTACCTGCTGGAGAATGGGGCGTTATCTACCTGCTGGAGAATGGGGCGATATCTACCTGCTGTAGAATGGGGCGATATCTACCTGCTGGAGAATGGGGTGTTATCTACCTGCTGGAGAATGGGGCGATATCTACCTGCTGGAGAATGGGGCGACATCTACCTGCTGGAGAATGGGGAGATATCTCCCTGCTGGAGAATGGGGCGATATCTACCTGCTGGAGAATAGGGTGATATCTACCTGCTGGAGAACGGGGCGATATCTACCTGTGATATCTATCTATGAGGCTGTGGCAGTGCAGACACTTACCTTCTATGCACAGGGTAGGGGGTAGGGATCTTCCCTGCGCTGTTACACTGTAACGATGCCTCAGTGTATGTTATATTGTATATTAGATGCGTCTGAGCTTCTCCTCATTGATCCGTTCCCCCCCCCCCGTGCGATATTCCTGCCGCTGCGGTGACATTCAGGGTGTAAATGTGAGCAGCCAGACTTTATCTCATTGCACTTTCACCGCTGACAGAGAAGCCATCAGGTTTTACGTGTCGCCCGCGCCCCATCACAGGTGAAGCTGATGAGACACAAATCCCCCATCAACTGTAAAACTTTAATTAAAGTTTGCGTCAGGATGTCATCTCCATCGGCAGCGCGTCCTCCGTGTCACCAGTGACGAGTCCTCTTACTGCACTTACAGTATTATTATCCTATATACCAGAGATAACATGAAGGGCTGTGGCCAGGCTGCACTCACCGCCTCCACATCCAGGACCAGACCTCAGCTATCAGAGCCGATGTTTCCTTATCCACTCACTTTGTCTCTTCCCGTCCTTCCTCCTTTCCTCCTAAATTTCATCTTGTTAGTAAGACACAGAGACTGAGGTTTACAAAGAAGAGGGGGATCAGCTCTGAGACCAATGCCGAGCGCACGCAGGACTCCTCGTGTACACACAGGGGGCTACTGATTTTCGAAAAGTTTCTTGAAAGGTTTGATACACAATTTATAGATGCCATAAGGGGAAGGAGACTGACTGAGAACCTACTGACTGTATCACTTTAGATGCTTCCCCCCTCTATGGGAGGAGAACGAGCGCCTGACAGTGATCAGTAAAAGAGGGGCTAATAGTCCCCAAAAGTGCACCTAGAGTGCAGAGCGCAGGTCTCCATCATCATCCACCGCTCTGCTCACACCGGTGCTATTTCCAGGACTCCCACTTTTCCATGGAAGTGTCAGGATTGCAAGTCAAGTATTCACACCACTTCTCCATCCACCTGAGGACTCATGTTCTTGGGATCACTGCACATCCATGGGACAGACCCTTATCACCTGTCCTGTAGATCAGGGGTGTTAACCTGGCGGCAGAACCCCTTTAGGAGCTATTTAGGGGACTGTATGTAAAGAGTTAGAACCAAAGTGACCTGGAACCTACTGGAGACTACACAAATATAATAGAAAGAAGGAAACCGACTGGATGTGCTATATTATTGGTTGCCAGGAGGGAAGGAAACTACTTGGCCACTTTACAGCTTCTAGAAGTAGAAGAAGACTGACTAGGAACTTACCATCAGGGAAGACATGTACTGGGCATTACAGAATATGTATACTACTAGCAGTACAAGGTTAATGACTGGATGGGAAGTTGTTGTATTGTAGGGAAGGAAACTGACTGACCACTATATTTACAGCTGCAGGGAAGAGAGGGAAGAAAATGCACATAGGATTACAGTATATATACAGCTGCCAGAGGTAGAAGGAAACTTACCTTATTCTTTATTGGTGAGGAGAAGTGGGGATTATATTTACAACTACTAGTGGTAGAAGGAAACAGATTGCAAACTTAAGGAGGACTATTGGCTTCCAGTAAGGAAGGATACCAAAAGTGACCCATATTAATAGCTGACAGAGGGTGAAGGAGACTAACAGTGACCCATATTAATAGCTGCCAGAGGGGGAAGGAGACTAACAGTGACCCATATTAATAGCTGCCAGAGGGGGAAGGAGACTAACAGTGACCCATATTAATAGCTGACAGAGGGTGAAGGAGACTAACAGTGACCCATATTAATAGCTGCCAGAGGGGGAAGGAGACTAACAGTGACCCATATTAATAGCTGCCAGAGGGTGAAGGAGATAGAGATGGAGGCTGTATTTCACTAGAGAAAGCACTGGGGACTATATTTGCTTCTCATATACTTACTTTATCATCTTTGTTAGTATAGTGACAGACATATAGACATGAAGCATCATGGGAGATAATATTACTAATTTGCTGCACTTCTTACACAGAGCTATCATCAGTGCAGAATTATGTGAGGACTGGAGGAGTTGTATCCCCAGCCTCGCCCCATTATACAAGTGCCCCGTTACCCATCCTGAATCTTGGAGAGGTGGGGAGGGACTGGTGAAGTTTTCCGTTTGGTTTCTCCGAGACTCCAGTAGCAAATAGCATCTCCTGTGTCTTCTCAGGTGGATTGCAGGTGCAACGTCTTCCATAGCTCCGGGGCTTAACATCTGCAGAAAATGTGATGAATTTTTTAGGTTGTGGAAAGATTTATAATTCATTGAAAAGATAGATCTGTGCACCTTCTGCAGAGACAGTCGGAGGTGAATCTGCATCCATTCACAAGAATTTGCCTCAAATTAACGGAACACTTAACTCGTGTTATGTGTAGATAATGGCGATAATCTAGAAGTGTGCACCAATGTGAGAACATTAATGGGGGATTTCACAATCAATCACATATTTGTAGGGGGAACAGACAGCGAGTTGTGGAGACGCGGTGCCAACTTACTGATCAGGCTTTAGCCAAAAGGGCGGTGTCCACATCGGTTTTCACCCTTTACAAAGATCTTGACTTGACATGATGGGGCTCATGGTCCCCAGTGTAGTCCAAGTGTAGATTATAACTGGTCTGGGCAGGTCCGAAGCAGCAGGGATCAGGCAGAGGATTTTCAATGAATAGTCTACAGGAAGCAAATCCAACAGAATCTCACAAGTTCTAGGTCAGGGCTGGTGGCAACAGCAAAAATCCAAGGCAGAGCCCGAGGTCAAAGTAAGCAGATATGGATCACATTCAGATCAAGCTGGGACCATCTTCAGAGCAGAATGTAAAATCAGAAGTGGGCAAGGATAGGCAGGGACCACATTAGAACTGGATGTACTGATCCATTAAATTAGAGAGTAAGAAATAAGTCTGCATCTTAGGGAGCAGGTGACATGGACCCAGGAGCATGCGGGGACTCGGCAAACCCTGAAAAGGGATGAGTGTGGGTCTGTGCAAGGTGCCATTACAGAATTACAGATTGTTATCATTGTCAGATCAATGGTGGTCCAATCCAATACCCCTCTATTCATCTGCAGTGTTCAAGTGAGCCTACAGCCATTATATGGTCTACCAAGAACAGTGCCATACACATTATTGTGGCTGTGCTTGGTATTGCATCTAGGTGCTATTCACTTAATTATAAGTGAGCCGCAAACAGGCCAAGTGTCCGACCTTATGGCCTCCTTAGGAGACAGCACCCATACACCTTACAAACGAGTCGGATTTGTCTCATCCCTTAATACAAGGAAACAAAGACACCTTCAGCTCTGCCTCATGCGTCGCCATATTTGGAAAAATAATAGGACACATTTCCAATAAAATTTGCTGCGATCATGCATTTCAGCTTCTAGTACATGTTGTTTTATGTGTCATGAATAGCAGTCGCTTTCCTAAGTTGCTCCTTAGTTGCCCGAATATCTTCTGTCTGTGCCTTTAAGCCGCACGCAGATGAAATATGTTCCACCTTCATGGAGTTTGGGAGTCGCAGAGGTGAGATTGTAAGTTTCTCCCATATTTTTACCTCCTCTTGTCTTTCTTTATTGGCACTGAGCAATGAATCCCTTGCCGCCCCTGTAACTGCTTACAATGGCAACATAGCCGCCTTAAAGACAGCGCTATTAAACAGATATTAAATTATAGAGCGCCTGTTAGAATGGCGCAGAAGGTGTTACACCGCGGCTAATTTTGTGTTTATTGCACTTGCAGAAGCCGCTGCTGGCTGGGGCCGGAGACGCACATACAATGCGATGTAACGAGATTCTGCTCCTTAATGGCTCCATAATGTTGTTTGCTGGATAGAATTTGAGCTGTGAGAGATGACACCAGGCTCGGGGCAGCCGGGGAGAGGCAAAATGAACATTTCAGCATTACAGCCCCTGATCAGTATCTTCTATGGGAACTTAGAGCAGGCCTGGCACAGGCGACATATGCTGCATCGATTTATATCCCCCAATGGCAATTACAGGTCACATTGCACCATTCACGAAAATATCAAAGAATCCACTCCGGCTCTGAGTTACTTGCGTCATGCTGAGATTAATCTAGTGGGGATATGAACTGGGGATTTATATCACTTTTTTTTTTCTTTTTGGTAATGGAAGTACAGTATGGAGTGCAATGGAGATGCTAGGATAGGATGACAAGACTGATGGCTTCATCTGGCTGGTGAAGTTGTATTTAGTGCAGAAGATTAGACCAGACCCCTCTGTCCCCTCCACAAGCCTCAGTCTTCTTCCAGACCCCCCTGTCCCCTCCACAAGCCACAGTCTTCTTCCAGACCCTCTGTCGCCTCCACAAGCCTCAGTCTTCTTCCAGACCCTCTGTCCCCTCCACAAGTCCCAGTCTTCTTCCAGACCCTCTGTCGCCTCCACAAGCCTCAGTCTTCTTCCAGACCCTCTGTCCCCTCACAAAACCATCATCTTCCTCCATACACGCCACTGTCCCCCCTCCACAAGCTCAGTCTTCTTCCAGACCCCCCTGTCCCTCCAACAAGCCCCATCTCTTCAAGCCCCCCCTGTCCCCTCCACAAGCCTCAGTCTTCTCCGACCGCTCTGCCCCGTGGCCACAGCCTCAGTCATCTTCCAACCCTGCTCCCCTCACAACCAGCTCTAGATCCCCCTATCGACCTCGTTCTTCAGAATCCCTCTAGCCCCCTCCACTAGCCTCAGTACTTCTTCTTAGACCCCCGTCCTCCCTTCCACAAGCCTCGGTCTTCTTCCGACCCGCCTGTCCCCTTCCACTAGCCTCAGTCCTTCTTCGACACCATCTTCCCCATCCACAAGCCTCAGTCTTCTTCCAGACCCCCCTGTCCCCTCCACAAGCCCAAGTCTTCTCCCAGACCCCCCTGTCCCCTCCACAAGCCCAAGTCTTCTCCCAGACCCCCCTGCCCCCTCCACAAGTCCAAGTCTTCTTCCAGACCCTCTGTCCCCTCCACAAGCCTCAGTCTTCTTCCAGACCCTCTGTCCCCTCCAACCTCAGTCTTCTTCCAGACCCCTGCTCCCTCATTCCACAAGCCTGCATCTTCTTCCAACCCCCCTGTACTCCCACATCCACTAGCCTCAGTCTTCTTTCCACCTCTAATCCTCGTCCCTGTTCTCCAGCTCGTCCTTACAAGCCTCAAGTCTTCGTCCATACCCCCTGTCCCCTTCGCACAAGCCTCATATCTTCTTTCTCTTCCAGCAACTAAACCCCCTGCTCTCCTCCACAAGCGCTAGTCTTCTTCAAGACCCTTCCTGTCCCCTTCACAATTTGCCTTCAGGATCTTTCTTCCACCTCCCTGTCGCCTCCCAGCCCCAGTTCGTCTTCATCCGTTTACTCCTCCAAGCCGCAACCTTCTTAGCCCCTCCTCCCTCCATCATAGCCTCTGTCTCTCAAGGACCCTCTTCTGTCCTCCCACAAGCCTCACTCTGCTTCCAGAACCCCCCTGTCCCCTCCACAATCCCTCAGCTTCTTCCTCTTCAACCACCATTGTCCCATGCCCCAACACCTCGTCTTCTCCCAGCCACCCCCCTGTTCGCCCTCCCCAAGCTCAGTCTTCTTTCCCAGACCCTCCTCCCCCTCCACAAGCCTCATTCTTCTTTCCAGACCCCCCTGTCTCCCCCCTCCACATAGTCCAGTCTTCTTTCAGACCCTCTTCCCCTTCACAAGCCTCAGTCTTCTTCCAGATCCCTCCGTCCCCCCCCCACAAGCCCTCACTCTTCTCCAGACCCTCTGGTTGCCATCCACAGCCTCAGTCTTCTTTCCGACCCTCCATCCCCCACCAGCAAACTCACTCTTCTTCAGACCCTCTGTTGCCATCCACAAGCTCAGTCTTCTCCAGACCCTCCGTCCCCTCCACAAGCCACAGTTCTTCTTCCAGACCCTCTGTCCCCTCCAAGTCTCAGTCTTCTTCCAGACCCTCTGCCGCTCCACCACCTCATCAGTCTTCTTCCCGAAAGGAGCCTCTGTCGCCTCCACAAGCCTCAGTCTTCTTCCATAACCCTCTGTCCCCCCCCCCTCCACAGATCCACACGTCTTTCTTCAGACCCTCCTTCGCCCTCCACAAATCCTCAGTCTTCTTGTAGAACCCCTCCTTGCCCTTCCACAAGCCACGTCTTCTTCCAGACCCTGCGTCGCCCATCCACAAGCCGCAGTCTTCTGCCCCAGACCCCCCTGTCCCCTCCACAAGCCCATCGCTTCCCAGACCCCGGTCGCCCTCCACACAAGCCTCAGTCTTTCTCCAGCCCCTACCTGCCCCTCCCACGCCGCACTCCTTAGCCAGACCCCTGTCGCCTCCACGCCTCACTCTTCTCTCCGAGCCCTCCTGCCCCGTCCACAAGCCCATCTTCTTTTAGACCCCGCCGCCCTCCACAAGCCTCAGTCTTTTTTCCAGACCCTCTTGCCCTCCCCCAGCTCAGTCCTTCTTCCAGACCCCCTGTCCCTCCCAATGCCCATCTCTTCCAGACCCCCTCCGTCCCTTCCACAAGCCTCAGGTCTCTTCCAGCCCCCTGTTCCCCTCTCACAAGCCTCACCTCTTCTTCCATACCTGTCCACGCAACTGTCTTCTTCGACCTCGCCCTCACAAGCCCTCGCGTATTTTTCCATACCCCCCTGTCCCCTCCACAGAGCACAGTTCGTCTTCCAGCCCCCCTGTCCCCCATCCACAACCTCAGCTCTTTCTTCCAGACCCCTCGTCCCCTCACAAGCCTCAGCTTCTTCCAGACCCCTCTGTCGCCCCCACAAAGCCTCAGTCCTTTCTTTCAGACCCCCACCTGTTCCCTCCACAGCCTCAGTCTTCTTCCAGACCCCCTGTCCCCTCCACCCACAGTCTCTCAAGACCCTGCCTCTCAGGCGTCTCTTCCAGCCCCTGTCCCCTCCACAAGTCTCAGTCTTCTTTCCCCGCCCCCTGTCCCCTCCCCAGTCATCTTCATGTCTCTCTTCAGACCCCCTCTGCCCGCCTCACAAGTCTCCCGTCTTCTTCAGACCCCCTGTCCCCTCCCAACCCACGTCTCTTCCAGACCCTCTCTCCCCCCTCCACAGGCCTCATTCTCTTTCAGCGCCCCTCCCCCTCCACTCCCAGCCCGTCCCACTAGAGCCCTCATCTTCTTCCAGACCCTCTGTCCTCTCCACCAATCCCTCGTCTTCCTTCGCGACCCCCCGTCCCCTCCACAAGCCCACATCTTCTTCCAGCCCCACTGTCCCCATCCACAACCCAGTCTTCCTCCCAACCCCCCTGTCCCCATCCCAGTCTCAGTCTCTTCATCTTCACTCCCAGCATCCTTCGTTCTCGTCCCCTCCACTCACAAGCCATTCTTCTTCCAGACCCCCTGGTCCCCCTCCACCAGTCTCAGTTCTTCTTCCAGACCCTCTGTCCGCCGTACAAGCCGCAGTCTTCTTCCAGACCCTCCGTCCCCCCCACAAGCACACTCTTCTTCCATAACCACCCTCTCCCATCTGAGTTCACCCGTCCCTCCACAAGCTCAGTTCTTCTTCCAGACCCTCCATGCCCCCATCCACAGATCTCACTCTTCTCTCAGACCCTCTGTTCCTCCCTAGCCATCATATCTGACCCTCCTCCCCACAGCACATCTGCTTCCAGACCCACTGTCCCTCCACTAGTCTCAGTCTTCTTCCAACCCTCTCCGGTCCTCCACAGCCTCAGTCTTCTCATACCCCCCTGTCGCCCTCCACAACCTCAGTCTTTCTTCTCTAGACCCCTGTCCCCTCCCACACACCATCTTCTTCAGACCCTCTGTCCCCTCCACAAGCCTCAGTCCCTTGCAGACCCTCCGTCCCTCCACCAGCCCAGCCTTTCTTCCAGAACCCTCTGCTTGCCCGTCCACAGCCTCAGCTTTTCCAGACCCCTCGTCCCCTCCAGCCCAGTCTTTCCATGACCTCTGTCTCCTCCACAACCTCAGTCTTCTTTCTCGCAGACCCCTCTGTCCCACAGTCTACCACTTGCCCCACACTCATTCTTCTCAGACCTCTGTCGCCCCTCCAACCAGCCTCAGTCTTCTTCCAGACCTCTGTCACCTCCACAAGCCTCATCTTCTTCCAGAATATCCCCGCCTGTCCCACCCACATCAGCCCTTCCCACAATGCATTCTTCTCCAACCCTGCGTCGCCTCCACAAGCCTCAGTCGTCTTCCAACCCTCTGTCCCCCTCCACAAGCCCAGTCTGTCTTCCAGAACCCTCTGCTGTCCGCCTCCACCAGCCCAGTGTCTTCTTCCAGACCCCGTGTCCCCTCTACACAGCCACACTGCTCTTCCAACCCTCTGTCGCCCTACTCCAGCACTCGGTCCTTTCTTCCAGCCCCCTGCCCTCCAACAGCCACAGTTCTTTCCAGACCGGTTCCCACAAGCCACCCTGTGTCCACCCCCTGCCCACAAGCCCGTCATTTCTTCAGACCCTCTGTCCCTCTCCAACCACAGTCTTCTCTCCATACCCTCTGTCCCTCCTACAATTCTCTTCAGAACCCCTGTCTCCCACCACATCTTCTTCAGACCCTCCTTCTCCACGCTCTCTCAGACCTCTTCCCCCCAAGCACTCTTCTCAGAACCCCCACGTCTCAGTGCTGTCTTTCCAGACCCTCTGTCGCCTCACAACTCCTCAGTCTTCTTCCAGACTTTCGCCTCCCAAGCTCACCCTTCGACCTCCGTCCCTCCACAAGCCCACAGTCTTCATTCAGACCTCCTGTCCCCTC
Organism: Engystomops pustulosus; assembly: GCA_019512145.1. Classification (NCBI taxonomy): domain Eukaryota; kingdom Metazoa; phylum Chordata; class Amphibia; order Anura; family Leptodactylidae; genus Engystomops; species Engystomops pustulosus. The sequence goes on along the minus strand of WNYA01000151.1, from coordinate 145,194 downwards.
CACACAGCCTCAATTCTTTCTTCCAGACCCCTTCTGGTCCCCTCTACAGTCTAGTCTTATTTCTCTATTCACATTCATCCCCTTCTCTCACTTTTGTCTTTCCCATCATGACCGCTCAGTCTCATCAAGATCCCTCTTCCGCCCTCACTCAACTCCTCTTTTCCTTTCCAACACCCCAGTCTTTTTCCTCCAGAGCCTCTACAACCCCCTATATGCCTCCCTTCCAATGAGACCCCCTCTGTTCCGTTCAGCCACTTGGCCACCTTGTCTTCTCCACCAGACTCCTCAGTCCTCTCCAGACCTCCGTGTCCTCCACCTCTGGCATGCGGCCTCTTTCTTTTAAGTACAAATGGCAGCAAGCCAATCTCAGGGGTTTTATATGGATGATTTTAGGATAAGTAATATACATCATTTTGGGAATAGAAGTACCGGCGAGTGGCGCAAGCTATGGCAAGGTGTCTTGTCTTTAGGACTAGTGGAAGGCCCTATCCTTCCATAGAGTTTATTTAGATTAGGTCCATACCGCATCCGTGGCCTGTGGCCATAGGACCCGGATATAAGCGGCTTAACCCCCTCATTTGCCCGTGTGCAGCTCCTTTACCTACTACATGTTCCCTGAGCTGCAGGGGATTGATGGTCTCGCCGCCTCGCTTCTTTTTGGGATGATATCGCTTTTGAGTGAATGTTAGTAGTCACATACCTGCACGGCACATGTTTTTGGGTGTATAATATTAGCAATCTTCAGTGTTTTTCTATCCAAACCCCGCCTGCTTTTTGTTTACTGTTCCAGGACACTTGTGGGAGCACCGTGTTCTCCTCTCCCTTCCTCCACTATACGACTGCCACGATCTCACTATCACAACTTCATCACAGACATTTTGCAGAGCAGAGCAATGAGACAATGTCACGGCAAGATGTCTGTGGTCAGACAACGGCACCCTGTGTACCCCTAACCCCATCAGCTGCAGACTTTACACCATTAGGCTGCATTCACCACCCCGCAAGGGGGACGTATATACGGCGTACGTATATACGGGCCGATATACGTCCCCCATAGACGCAATTGGGCCGTGCGGCGCCCTACGGGAGCGGTACGGTGTCGCACAAACTATGCCCTTGCTCCGCTGCCCACGTAAACCAATAGGACATGTTCCTATTTTTTCAGGGCATATGGCGCCGGCGCATATATCCCTATAGAGTGTCGGGGTTGGAGTGCACGCCGCTCTCCCCCCCTCCCTCTCCCCGCGCGCTGCCGTGTGCCCGCCGTGCTAACGGTACGCGAGGCACCGGTGTGTGAATCCTGTCCTTAATAGATTTTCAGTGTGTAAGAAGGGTCTTTTAAGAAACACCCACATCATATATACACAGCCCGTGCACCGTATCTGCAAATATCAACTGCTATAATACTGCCAACTATGTCCTATAAGATATAACTACTATAATAACAATGCCCCTATGTAAAAAATAATACTAAAACTCAATCTGCCCTATCAAAAATAACTACTGGGACTCCCCTAGTACAGCATAATATAGCTCTAGTCAGATATCTCCATAAGACTAACTGCCCCCTATGTCAAGAATATATACTATAATCCTGCCACCCTATGTACAAGAAATAATACTATAATACTGTCCCCCTATGTACAGATATGACTAGTAATACTACTCCTCTATTACGTAAACACTATACTCTGCTTATGTACCATAGAATATACTACTATAATCTCGCCCCGCCCTCAGTACAAGGAATATAACTCTATAACTAACTGCCCCCTATGTACACGGAATATAACACTATAATACTGCCCCTATGTACCGATGAATAGAACTAATAGATACTGTCCCTCATGTTAACAGAATACTATACTACTATAATAACTGCCCCAATTTACAAGATAAACTACTCATAATACTAGCCCCCCTAGTAAGGAATATGAACTACTATATATCCCCCTTCAGAATAACTATAACGCGGCCCCCTATGGGTACAAGCAGTATAAACTACTATAAATACTGCCCCTAATTGTACAAGAGATATAACTCTATAATACTGACTGCCCCTATGTACAGGAATAGTAAATAATCCCCTATGGACATATATACTTATGCCCCCTATGTACAGAATATAACTACTACTAAATACTGCCCCCTATGTACAGAATTATACTACTATATACTGCATGTACAAGATAATACTACGCCCCCTATGTGAACGAATATAACTACTATAAATACTGCCTATACCCCTATGTACAAGAATATAACTACTACTATAGACTGCCCTCTTTGTCCAGGAATAACTACTATAATACCTCTATAAAGATTACCTCTAAATCTGCCCCCCCTATGTACAAGCGAAATAACACTATAATCACTGCCCCTATGTACAATAATATAACTACTATAATACTGCACTGCCCCCTATTACAGATACTATAACTACTATATACGCCCCTATGTACAGAATATAACTACTATATACTGAATACTGCCCCCGATTACAGAGAATATAACTACTAAATACTGTTCCCCCGATGAATAATATAACTACTATAAACTAATACGCCAGCCCTATGTACAAGAATATAACTACTATAATACTACTGCCCCTATGTACAGACTTATAACTACTATAATCACTGGCCCCCGTAGGCAGGAATATAACTACTAAATACTGCCCCTCGCTATGTATTCAGAATATCAACTACTATAATACTGCCCCTCCTATATGTACAGATATAATTACTATATACGCCCCCTATTGTACAGAGAATTAACTACTTAATACTGCCGCCCTGTGTCACATTAAAACTATATACCTGCCCACTATTACAAATACTACCTTCTGCCCCCATCTACAGAATATAACTACTATAATACTGGCCGGGCCCTATGTTACAAGAATATAACTACTATAATACTGCCCCCTAGTACAGAATATAACTACTATAAATACTCCATCTTCCCCTAGGTACAAGCACATATACTACTATAATACTCTCGCCTGCCTCTATGTACAAGAAAAAAAAATAATACCTACTATAAATACTGACGACTCCCACCTATTACAGAATATAACTACATATACATCTGCCCCCTATGCAGACAAGAAACTACTATAAACTACGCCCCCTTGTACAGAATATAACTACTATCTACTGCACTGCCTATGTACAGACTATAACTAACTATAATACGGCCCCCTATACAGAATATAACTACTATAATCCTCCCAATGTACAGAATATAACTACTATAATACTGCCCCTATCTCGGAATATAACACTATAATACTGTTTCCCTATGTACCAGAATATAACTACGTACCTACTGCCCCCTATGTACAAGGAATCAATAACTACTGATAATACTGTTCCCTATGTAAAGAATATAACTACTATAATACTGGCCCTATGTACAAGAATATACTCTTATAATACTGCCCCTATGTCAAGATATAACTACTAGAACTGCCCCTCTGTCGCAGATATAACTACTATAATCCTGCCCATATGTACAGGAATATAACTACTACTATAACTACTGCCCCCTATGTACAGAATATAACTACTATAATCTGCCCCCCCTATGTACAGGAATATAACTTATAATACGCCCCCTATGTACAAGAAATAACTACTATAATCTGCCGCCTCCCTATGTACATGGATATAACTACTATAATACTGCCCCCTATGTCCAAGATATAACTACTAATAATACTACTGCCCCCTATGTACAGGAAATATAACTACTATAAACTGCCCCTATGTTCATGATATACCTACTATAACACTGCCCCTATGTACAGTACTATACTACTATAATACTACTACTGCCCCTATATACAATAATTATAACTACTATAATACTGCCCCTATGTGCAAGACATAACTACTATAATACTGCCCCCTATTACAGAATAATCACTACTAGATACTGCCCCCTATGTACACGATATAACTCCTAATAATAACTAATACGCCCCCTAGGTACAAGAATATACTACTATAATCTGCCCCTATGTACAAGAATATAACTACTTTAATACTAATACTGCCCCCTATGTACATAAATATAACTACTATAAGACTGTTTCCCTAGTACAAGAATATAACTACTATATACTGCTTCATATGTAAGGAATATACTACATAATACTGCCATCCTTGTCCAAAATATAACTACTTAATACTGTCCCTATGTACAAGAATATACTACTATAATACTGCCCCCCTATGACAGGAATATAATCTATTAATACTGTTCCCTATGTACACAGCAGATACCTACTATAATACTTGCCCCCAGTACCGGAATATACTACTATAATCTGTTCCCTATGTACAAGAATATACTACTATACTACTGCCCCTATGTACAAGAATATAACTACTAATAATACTGCCCTATGGACAAGAATATAACTACTAATAGACACTGACCCCTATGTACAGGAATAAACTACTATAATCCGCCATATGTCAGGAATATAACTACTACACTCCGCCCATTGTAATAGGACAGTAATATACTACTATAATACTGCACCCTTGTACAGAGAATAGAACTACTATAATACTGCACCCTCTGTACGGAATATTAACTACTATAATACTGTCCCCCCTATGTACAAGAAAGTATACACTATAATACGGCCCCCCTATGTACAGGAATATAACTACTATATACTGCTCCCTATTCAAGATATAACCTACTAGAATACTGCCCTATGTCCAGGAATATAACTACTAATAATACTCTGCCCCCCGCCTATGTAACAAGAATAGAACTACTATAATCCTGGCCCATATTTTTATATGAATATAACTACTATAATCTGCCCCCTATGTACAAGGATAACTCTTATAATACTGCCCCCTATGTACGGAATATAAACTACTATAATACTGCCCCTATGTACAAGAATATAACTACTATATCTGCCCCTATGTACAAGATATCACTACTAGAAATACTGCCCCCCTATGTACCGGAATATTAACTACTATAAGCTGCCCCCTATGTCCAAGAAGAATAACATTATAATACTGCCCCCTATGTACAGATAATAACTACTATAAGACTGGGCCCCTAATGTCCAAGAAATAACTATTTATAATACTGCCCCCCTATGTACACGAATATAACTAACTATAATACTGCCCCTATGTACAAGATATACCTACTATAATTACTTGCCCTGCCCCCCTATGTACAGGAATATAACTACTTCATAACTGCCCCCTATGTACAACAGAATATAACGACTATACTACTGTTCCCTATGTACAAGAATTAACACTATAAGACTGCCCCTATGTACAAGGAATAATACTATCTATACTACTGCCGCCCCCTATGTCCAAGAATATAACTACTATAACACTGGAACACTGCCCCCTATGTACAGGATATAACTTACTAGACCTGCCCTATGTCGGAATATAACTACTATAATACTGCCCCTATGGTTACAAGAATAATAACTCTATAATAGTGGGGCCCCCCATGTATACAGGAATATAACTACTATAATACTGCCCCCCTATGTACATGAATATAACACTATAATACTGCCCCCTATGTACAGGAATATACTACTATATACTATAATACTGCTCCCCTATGTACAAGAATATAACTACTATAATACTGGCCCCCTATGTACAGGCATAATAACTCTATACTACTGTCCCCCTTGTACAGGAAAATAACTACTATAATACTTCCCCTAGGTTCAGATATAACTACTTAATACGCCCCCTATGTACAGGAATTAAAACACTATAATACTACCCCTATGTACAAGAAATATAACTACTATATACTGCCGCCCTTGTGACAAGAATATATCTACTATAATACTCCTGCCCCTATGTACAGGAATATAACTACATAATATACTGCTCCCTATTACAGGAAGATAACTACATAATCGGCTTCCCTAGTAAGGAATATACCTACTATAATACTGCCCCCTATTACAGGATATATACTCATAATACTGCCCCTATGTACAAGAAGATAAATACTATAATACTGCCCCCTATTTACAATAATATAACTACTTAATATGCCCCCTATTTACAGGAATCTAACTACTTAAATACTGCACCCTATGTACTGAATATAACTACTATAATACTGGCCACTGCCGCCTATGTACAGGAATATACTCCTATACAGACTGCCTCCTATGTACAGGAATTAACTACTATAATACTGGCCCCTATGTAAGCAAGGAATATAACTAACTATACTACGGCCCCCTATTACAGGAATATAACTACTATAATACTGCCCCCTAAGTACAGGAATATAACACTATACTACGGCCTCCTAATGTCAGGAATATAACACTCTAATACTGCCCCCTATGTACCAGATATAACTACTATAATACTGTCCCCTATGTACAGGAATATTAACTACTATACTACTGCCCCTATGTACAGGAATATAACTACTCTAATCTGTCCCCTATGTACAAAGATATAACTACTATAATACTGCCCCTATGTACACACGAATATACTACTATAATGACGCCCTCCTAATGTACAGGAAAATAACTACTATAAGCTGGCCCCCTAGTACAGGAATAATAACGACTATAATACTGTCCCCCTAATGTACAGAATGACTACTATAAATACTGACCCTATGTACAGGAATATAACTACTATAATACTGTCCCCCTTGTACAGGATATAACTACTATATACTCTGCCCCTATGTACAAGAATATAACTACTATTACTGACCCTATGTACAGGAATATAACTACTATAATACTGCCCCCTATGTACAGATAATAACTACTAATAATACTGCCCCCTATGTACAAGAATATAACTACTATAATACTGCTCCCTATGTACAGGAATATAACTACTATAATACTGCCTCCTATGTACAGGAATATAACTGCTATAATGTAAGTACTAGACCTGTGGCGGTGGGGGATGTGACATGCAGGTTGTCAGGTGCAGTTATACACATTCATCTCATTTAGCCTTGTAAAATATGTAAATTGTTATTCGGGGCAAAAAAAAAAAAAAAAGAAAGAAAAGAAATAAAATATTATCTGTCTTTTTTCTTTGTTTCAGTGTTTCTCCTCTTTCTTTGTATCTTCCCCTCCGCCTCCTCCTCTTTCATTATAAAATATATTCTACAATAGAGCTTTAGTTTTTTGTGTCACCAAAAAAAAAAAAAAAGGAAAGTCACGCTTGACTGATAGTGCATCGCTTCGGATGGTGAAACATTATGAAAGTTTAATTTTTAATTAAATCTGAAATACCAATTATAACGGAGAGATATTTTAACCTGTTTCCTTTCAGACTGCCTGGAGTTACACGCGGATAGTGAAATCACGGCACCTTAACAAAACAGGGAGATAAAGCGGCCGCCAGCCGGGTAAGTAGCCGCGACCTTACCTTTGTTCCTCTCCACATCGTTATTAGTGTGCATGAAACAAAGAATTTAGTAATTGGACAGAGGTGAAGGAAGAACGACCTCGTGTTGTTACATGAGCAAACAGAAAATTCCTGCAATTTTTCGAAACTATGTAACTGGTTGTGGAGCGCGGCCGCTTCCTTTGTGCCGCTGTTTGTGCCGCTTTATTCCATTTATTTGCACGTAAACCATTGAGACGTATGCTCCAAGCGTTCCCCCCGCATTGTCACCGCGCCGCCCACCGCTCTCCAGAACGAGGGGTCCGTGCAGGTACAATCACACAGGACGCAGAGAAGTTTCTTCCCCAGAATCCCACGCCGCCTCCAGACTTTGGCACATTCAGCATTAAAGGCGGATTGTCAGGATGTGGATGGGGAGGCCTGAGGTTTCCAAAATAGGAAGTAGAGGCTCTTCACTGCTGTACACAGCACGGTGGTTGTACTTGGCATTACACATCAGCCCCATTCACTTCATAGATGAACGTATGTACAAAAATATAACTACTATAATACTGCCCCCTATGTACAGGATTATAACTACTATAATACTGCCCCCTATGTACAAGAATATAACTACTATAATACTGGCCCCTATGTACAGGAATATAACTACTATATACTGATACAGAGATTATAGGTCCATCTATTACTGATACAGAGATTAGAGGTCCATCTATTACTGATACAGAGATTATAGGTCCATCTGTTACTGATACAGAGATTAGAGGTCCATCAATAGGTGCATCCAATAATAAATGGATTTTACTTAGTCTCTTCTATAGTAGACCTGACCTTGGTCCATGCACCATTTTCCATCATCCTCCCAGCTTTTAATATTGGGACAATGAGGATGGAGGAGAACTCAGTGTGGACCGTTAGCAGTGATTTTGGCGACTACAACTCTGCATTTGGATAAAGCACCAGATCGCTCCCGTCACCCTTTGTTTCGCTCTTCAAGGATACAGCGGGACAATGGTACATGGTGTACAGTATCGCTATTTAGGTGCACAATGAAATGAGTCACCGACTTCCAAAATCTGCAGTCTGGATGCACTGCGCCTGTGAATAGACGCTCCCCGCCCCTCACCGGGGCTTATTGTTCGCTGGTCAGGTAATATTTGGGGATGATGTTAAAATTTAGCAGGGGCCCACTCTGTTGCCATTAAATGTTTGATGGGGTAGGGGGAGGAAAGATTCATCCTCATTAGAAGTTGACCTTCACAGCGCAGAGAATGCACTTAATATTGTGATGAATGGAGCGCGCACAATGTGCTTGTAGTTATGAACATTTGTCATATCTCATAAAGCAGAAACAATTTAGAAATCCTTCACTCTTGTGACATAGACCCTTCATTATGTACAGAAGCTCCGCTACTCCACTTCAAAATCCATCCAGAACTTACAGATGAGCTGTTCTTTAAGTCATAAGGGTGCAGTCCTTGTGTGTAGTCTCTTCCTTCTCTGTAGTCCCTGTGTGCCGTCTCTTCCTCCTCTGCAGTCTGTGTGTAGCCTCTTCCTCCTCTGCAGGCCTTGTGGTGACTCTTCCTCCTCTGCATATCTGGTGTGTAGCCTCTTCCTCCTCAAGTCCTTGTTGTAGCCTCTTCTCCTCTGCAGTCGGTGGTGTGTAGCCTCTTCTCCTTGCAGTACCCTGTGTTGTGTAGCTCTTCCCTCTGCGTCTCTGTGTGGTAGACTCTTCCTCATTGCAGGCCTTGGTCGATAGCCTTTCCTCTCGGCAGAAATTGTGTTGTAGCTGATTCCTCTCTGCAAGTCCTGTGTGTAGCCTTCTTCCTCCTCTGCAGGGAATTGTCGGTGGTGTAGCATCTCCTCTGCAGCTCTGGTGTAGCTTTCTCCTCTGTAGTCCATGTGTGTAGCATCTCATCATCTGCGTCTTGGGTGTATCTCTCCTCCTCTGTAGTCCTTGTGGTAGCCTCTCCTCTGCACATCCGTGGTGTAGCCTCTCCTCCTCTGTGAGTCTCTGTGTAGCCTCTTCCTAATATGCAGTCTCTGTGTGTAGCCTCTCCTCCTCTGCAAGTCATCTGTGTGTAGCCTCCTTCCTCAATATATAGTCCTGTGGGTGCCTCTTTCCTCCTCTGGCAGCTATGTTGGTAGCCTCTTCATTCCTCTGTCTCATTGTGTGTAGCTCTTCCTCGCCAGTCCTTGTGTGTTGTAGCTTTCCTCCTAAACAGTCTCTGGGGTAGCTCTTCCTCCTCTGCAGTACTGTGTGTAGCCTCTTCCTCCTCTGTAGTCCCTTGTCTGTAGCACTCTTCTCTCTCTGCAGTCCTTGTGTATAGCCTTTCCTCCTCTGTAAGTCCTTGTGTGTAGCCTCTCCTTTTCTGTAGTCTTGTGTGGTAGCCTCTCCTCTGCCGTCTACTGTGTGTAGCTTCCCTCTTCTCTGCGCAGAATTGTGTTGTAGCCCTCATCCGCCACAGTCTCTGTGTGTAGCCTCTGTCCTCCTCCTGCCGTTCTGGTGTTGCCTCTTCCTCCTCTGCGCGAAATTGGTATGAGGCCTCTCCTCCTCAAAGTCTCTGTGTGTAGCCTCTCTTTTCCTCTTGTAAGTCATTGTGGTAGCCTCTTCCTCACTCTGCAGAAAGTGTGTGTAGCCTTTTCCTCTCAACAGTTCTCGTATGTAGCCTACTTCCTTGCAGTCTGTGTGTAGCCTCTTCTCCTCTGCAGTCCCTGGTGTTAGCATTCGTCCTCTGCAGTCTATGGGTCAGCCTTCACTCCTTGCAGTCCTCCTTGGGTAGCCTTCTCCTCATGCCGCCTTGTTGTGAGCCTCTTCCTCCTTGCAAGTCCCTGTGTGTAGCCTCTTCCTCATCTGCAGACCTTGTGTAGCTCTTCTCTCGCGTCTCTTGTGTGCCTCTTCCTCCTCTGCAGTCCTTGTGTGTAGCCTCTTCCTCCTCTGCAGTTCATGTGTGTACCAATCTTCCTCCTCCGCAGGTGCCTTGGGTGTAGCCTTTCTCCTTAATCTGTAGTCCCTGGTGTGTAGCCTCTCCTCTGCAGTCCTGTGTGTAGCCTCTTGCCTCCTCATGTAGTCCCTGTGTGTAGCCTTTCACTCCTCTGCGTCCTGTGTGTAGCCTCTTCCTCCTCTGCAGTCTCTGTGTGTGTAGGCACTCTTCATCCTCTGCAGTCCTTGTGTGTAGCCTTTCCTCCTCTGCAGTCCCCTGTGTGTAGCCTCCTTCATGCATATGCACGTCCTGTGTTGTAGCCTCTTCCTCCTCTGCAGTCCTTGTTTGTAGCCTCTCCTATCCTCGCAGTCCTGTGTGTAGCCTTTCATCCTCTGCAGTCTGTGTGTAGCTCTTCCTCCTCGCAGTTCTGTGTGTAGCCATATTCCTTCCTATGCAGTCTCTGTGTGTAGCTCTTCCTCCTCTGCAGGGCCTGTGGTAGCCTCTTCCCTCTGGCAGTTTGTTGGTAGCCTCTTCCTCTCTGTAGTGCATGTGTGTAGCCTCTTCCTCCTCTGCAGTCCTTGTGGTGCCTCTTCCCTCTGTAGTCCCTGTTGTTGTAGCCATCATTACATCTCTCTTGTAGTCCCTGTTGTGTAGCCTCTTCCTTTCTGCAAGGCCATGTGTTGTGCCTCTTCCTCCTCTGCAGTCCTTGTGTGTAGCCTCTCTTCTCCTCTGTAGTCCCTGTTGTTGTAGCCTCTTCTCCTCTGCAGGCCTTGTGTGTAGCCTCTTCCTCCTCTGCAGTCATGTGTGTAGTCTCTCCTTCTCTGTAGTCCTGTGTGGGTAGCCTCTTGCTCCTCATGCAGTTCCTTGTGTGTAGCCTCCGTCCTCCTCTTGCAGTCCTGTGTGAGCCTTCCTCCTTGCAGTCCTGTGGTGTAGCCATCTTCCTCCTCTGCAGAAGAAATTGTGTGTACCTGCTCTTCCTCCTCAAAACAGTCTCTGTGTGTAGCCTCTTCCTCCTCTGCAGTCTCTGTGTGGAGCCTATTCTCCTCTGCAGGCACTTGTGTGAGCCTCTTATACTTGTGCAGCTCCCTGTGTGTAGCCTCATCACCTCTGCAGTCTCTGTGTGTAGCCTCTTCCTCTCTGCAGTCCTGTGTGTAGCTCTCTCCTCCTCTGCAGTCCCTGGTGTGTAGGCCTTTCTCCTCTGGAAGCTTACCTGTGTGTAGCCTCTTCCTCCTCTGCAGTCCTTGTGTGTAGCCTCTTCCTCCTCTGTAGTTCTTGTGTGAGTCAGAGGGTGTTAGAGATTGTCAGTGTGTGTTGGTGGTTGTCAGAGTATGCTGGAAGTTATCAGTGGGTATTGGAGGTTGTCAGAAGGTATTGGAAGTTGTCAGTGCGTGTTGCAGCTTGTCAGAGGGTCTTCCCGCTGCTCTGGCATGAAACTCTCTTTTGATTGAACTGCAGACAAGTGGAATCGGATGTACGTTCCCATAAAAGGAGCACCGGCAACCTCCGAAGTCGCGTTATCATTAGCCGCCGTCTTTAAGACTTCTCACAAATGATGTTTGTATTTTGCAAGATTGGTAAATGAGGATCTAATATGCAGACAATTCATTTCTCACCCCTCACATCTTCAAGGATGTCCGTCTCTAGGGCAAGTAATGTAATATATTAAATGATTAGCTCCATCACTCAATGATCAAAAAAAGAGAAATTCAATATTTCTGTTACATTGGAACAACAAAGAAGTTCGTTAACGGAAGGTGAAACCCTATGGGGGGTCATGTATAATTTGATTCTGAGAGGGATGAAAAGCAGAAGCAGCGTCACACGTGTTCAGCCAGAGGTTCAAAAGAGACGGGCAGATTATACTGTACAGATATAATATGAACCGCGGTTACCATAACACATGAGTACAACACAATCCTGCCGGCCAGCACCCCGGGGCGCCACCCTGGATCCTGACCAATTATAGCTCATCCCGAGATGATAAAAGAAAAGGGCGATGGTCTACAACCTCATAGAAATGATTCCCGCATCCAATGGCATCATGCCATCAGAGATGGCGGGGAAGTCCCATAGGACTGCACTATAGCTATATGGTGCACTGGTTGTCCCATCGTAGGCCAGAGCCTAACCTGTTTATCTAAACGGATATGCCCAGATCTATTAGGCCTCCAGGACCTTCCTCTTCTGTGGGATAGAGCTACAAACTCCTAATATTTGGTTAGCAAATGTCCACATGTCTGATGAATAAAATGTAGACTTGTAGCGGTTTGTGGGTGGAATCTCCGAGGATCGGGTGGGAGATCCTGGGAGATAACTAGGAAAAGTATAACTTCCAATGCTCCGGACAGTTTGTAACTCACAGCGACATTCCGTGTACATTGGTTAACTCCATTCCAAAGGGAGTAAAGTTTACAGGAACCTGTCCCCAAAGTAGGTGGTGCCACTTACAGTAGGGTAAGGTGACACTGACTAATGTAAGAAGGAGCCAGCACTATACATATACATTGTAGTTGGGGGTCTAATACAGATTTGCACTGGAGACTAGTAATCTCTGATAATGGTCTGTGACCCAGGTGGAAAGGATAGAGGGGGACGGGAGATATAACTTCCCATTCATATCTTTTCACAGCGCCATGTACAGCTCCATCCATATTTCATTCATCTTAAAGTTAAATGGTTTCACAACTAATGAAATACTTTGCTCCATCCATAGTGAACCAATATTATATGTGGGTTCACAAAGGCAAACACCGAGCCAACATTAGGAAGGAAGGAACGGTATGAAGTAGCCGTCCTCTGCCGACAGCAGCTGAAGGGACCATGTCACCAGTTTGCTTATATAAGAGGTGACAGGGTTACATAGAGCTCTATAAACTGACTGACCCCTCCTGCTTTGTAGCTAAAAAGATTCCCTTACATCCCATAAATCACTCTTATCTTATTTTACCTGGAATCTGATCCTCCCCATGCTTATCTCCTTATGGTCACAGTTCAAGTCAGTGACAGTGGTGACATCATGTCAGGTCCTTTAGCCTCGTTACCAATAGCAAACTGTACCCCTGTATGTATTGAACCACATGAAGTCATAAATGATTCACCTGTAATTAAAACACATACATGTGGCACAGTTTGCTTTATATTAAGAAGGGTTTAAGAGGACTGCGATGATGTAACTGGTCACATGTCATGAATGTACGTTAAGAAGCGCACCGTGGGTAAAATAAATTGACACCAATGGAGCACATTTACTTAATGTTTCGGAGGAGTTCCCGAAAAGTGCATGTCAATGACAAATGTGTGTGCCACGATTCACTAAGATTAGCGTGTTCCGATCGTGCAGTGTAGATTCCCACGCTCAGGTCCGACAGAGTCACCGCTTCTTCCCGGTGCATGTAATGTGCAGTATTGCACACACAATTTTAAAGTTAAGTCATCTGCAGTGTGTTATGAATCCAAGTGCCCCCCTGATTGTGTAGGCATGAAAGCCTACGGAAATGTAGGAACATCTGTCGCAGGACCAATAGTGAATGTGCCCCCTCTATGTCTGTAGTTGAATATAGCAGCGGTCCCAGTACAAGGAGGCAGAGAAGGATTTCGAAGAGACACAGAGCTGTCACGTCACAATAATGGGGCGTTGTCTCACTGCCAGCTGAGGAGAGGAAGAGTCACAGCCAGACAGACATAAGTCAGAAAAGCTAATTTGCATATCAGAGAAAAGAAACGTGTAATAAGGTACACAGCCTCAATGCAGCTGATTTAGGAATATGGGGAGGACTTGTAACCCTTCATCACCCAGGCATCATAATCAGGGGCGCGTCAAAACTGGTGGAAAGTTCCTTCTTTACGTTTAGTGCTCATTGCATGATAATTGGTACAGGACTTTTGTGTTATTTGGCCTCTTTCATGATACACAAGCTTCTAACTTTATAGATACTCATGGATGTGGATGTGACGGATTCTACATGTGGGGCCTAGAGACATTTGTGCATATATAGGATAGACTATACTAGGACCCCCTCACTCATAGACTGAAGTTACTGATGACCCAGTGTGTCGGCTGTACCAGCTGATTTAGGGGCTTCCATGATAACAAGTTTTCCCTCCATAACCTTGATGATAAGTTCAGGAAGGAAGGATTACTGCATCCCATCCTAAAGAGGAGGACCACGATGCAGGGAACAAAGGCGGAAGAGCCTATAACTATCGCAGCGGCCAGCGAGCTTCCTGCCGGTCCCTCTCCAGTCCTAGGATTGAGGTTCGCGTGAGTAACACGGTGCAGGAGCTAGATGGTTGCGTTCTCCTCAAGCTTTCCCAGTGTGGCAGCTGCTCCCTGGCAGGTAGAGGGTGACATTTGTACTTTTTCTTGTACGAAAGTTGCCGGTTGCATATGAGAATAAATCTGTAAATAAAGGGCCATGGAAAAAAGCGCACCTCAGGGACCACGTCAGTAAATATTGAAACGCGCTTTGGAGTTTTCTTTCTTCGTCAGCTCGATGGCCTGGTCCTTCATTGCCACTGACATGTTCTTGTTGTGAACAGATGCCCCCCCCTTTACTCGCGCTCCTGTGATATGTTGCCTGCTGTAATGTGATTGCCACAACCAATTTTACCAGTTCATTTACATAGGAAGCACTTGGAACATGTTCTTCAGAACAGCTGGGGATATCGGGAAGGGGGACCACCGATACATCCTCAGTGTGGACAGGGGCAGGTGTATTGACATCATTAGAGGAGACAAGGAAATCCCAACGACTCCAGAATATGAAACCACAGAAGGAGAGGCATAAGATGGCAGAAAATGTCACGCTGCTAAAGAACAGCAGGGGAGATATAACCCCTAATAAGCCCATGTGTCACGATGTGGCATATGTCACCCCTACTTATAGCCCTTGTGACTCTATGTTGTGCCAAGGTCCCTTTACAGTATAGACCCCATAGTGGGACCCCTTTACAGGTAGGCCCATAGTGTGCCCCTCTTACAGTATAGATCATAGTGTCACCCTCTACAGTACGGACCCCTATAGCATGCCCCCCTCTTACAGTACAGACCCCATAGTGTGACCCCTCTTACAGTATAGACTCCCATAGTGTGACCCTTCTCACAGTAGTAGACTCATAGTTGTGGACCCTCTTACAGTATAGATCTCCATAGTGGGACCCCTTCTTACAGTATTAGACCATAGTGGACCTTCTACAGTATAGTCCCATAGTGTGACCCCTTACAGTTATTAGAGCAATCGTTTGCACCCTCTTACAGTATAGACCCCATTAGTGTGACCTCCTCTTACAGTATACGACTCATAGTGGACCCCTTTACAGTAGACTCATAGTGTGACCCCCTCTTACAGTATAGACCCCATAGTGTGACCCGTCGTACAGTATAGACTCCAAGTGTGAGACCTCTTACAGTATAGGACACCCATAGTGTGACCCTCGTACAGTTATAGGACTCCATAGTGTGACCCCTCTTACAGTATATAGACTCCATAGTGTGACCCCTCTTACAGTATAGACCATAGTGTTGACCTTCACAGTATAGTCCCATAGTGGACCCTCTTACAGCTATAGACTCAAGTGTGAGACCCTTACAGTATAGACACCCATAGTGTGAACCCCTCTTACAGTTATAGACTCCATAGTGTGACCCCTCTTACAGTTAGATACCATAGTGTGCCCCCTCTCTTACAGTATAGACCCATATGGTGGACCCCTCTTACAGTATAGACCATAGTTGACCCCCTCTTACAGTATAGACCCATAGTGGACCCCTCTTAAGATATAGACCCATAGTGTGACCCCTCTACAGTATAGATCCCCTAGTGTTACCCCCTCTACAGTTATAGATCCATATGTGACCCCTTTACCAGTATAGACCCATAGGTGACCCCTCTTACAGTAAGACCCCATGAGTGTTGACCCCTCTTACAGTATAGACTCCCATAGTGTGACCCCTACTTAACAGTATAGTACCCATAGTGTGACCCCTCTTACAGTATGGACCCCATAGTGGGACCCCTCTTACAGTATAGATCCCATTAGTGTGACCACTGTTACAGTGTATAGACCCCATATGCCCTTAGTATGACCCCATGAACTAGTACAGTATAGACTCCATAGGGCCCCTCGATGAGACCCAGTGCCCTCTACAGTATAGACCCATAGGGCCCTACGATAGACCTAGTTACCATCTAACAGTATAGACCCCATAGTTGAACCCCTCTTCAGTATAGACTCCATAGTGTGACCCTCCCTGCTTACGGTGTAGGACCCCATTAGTGTGACCCTTCGGACAGATCTAGAACCATTTAGTGTGACCCACTCTTACAGTTATAGACTCATGTAGTGTGACCCCCCCTTACTGTGTCGACCCCATACGTGTGACTCCTTCCTTAATTAGAACCCCCATAAGTGGACCCCTCCTCTCAGTATTGAGACTCCATAGTGTTGACCCCTCTTACTATGTGATAGACCCAATTAGTGTGACCCCCTTACAGTAGTAAACACCATAGTGTTGACCCCTTTACAGTAGATGACTCCATAGTGGTGAACGCCCTCTTACAGTGGATAGACTCAATAGTTGACCCCTCTACAGTATAGACCCCATAGTGTGAACCCTCTACAGATAGGACCCATAGTGTGACCCTCTTACTAGTATAGACTCTTGTGTGACACCCTCTTACAGTATAGACTCCATATGTGTGGACCCCTCTTACAGTAGACTCCATATGTGACCCCTCTACAGTTAGTAGATACACATAGTGTGACCCTCTTAAGTTATAGACCCATAGGTGGACACCCCTCTTACAGTAATGACTCCATAGGTGTGACCCTCTTACAGTATAGACCCCATAGTGTGAACCCCTCTTACAGTATTAGACCCATAGGTGACCCATCTTACAGTATAGGATACATAGTGTGACCCTCTTACAGTATAGAACCCATAGTGTTACACCTCTCGTTCAGTATAGACCCTATAGTGTGAACCCTATTACAGATTATAGACCCCATGTAGTGGACCCCTTTACCGTATAGCCCCATAGGTGACCCCTCTTACAGTATAGCCCCATAGTGTTACCCCCTATTAAGTATAGACACTCCATAGTGGTGACCCCTCTTACAGGTGCCCATATGGACCACTTAATATAGGACCCTATGTGGACCCCTCTTACAGATAAGACTCCATAGGGTGACCCGTGAGATTACGAGATGAAAGAGACAAACCTTACAATAGAGCGACCCAATAGTGTGTGACCCCTCTTACAGAATAGACCACATGAGTGTGACCCCTCTTACGCTCATACCAGGACCTACTAGTGGCCCATAGTGTCGACCCATCTTACAGTATAGACACTCCCACTAGTCGTGAACCCCCCCTCTACAGTGTAGGACTCACATAGTGGACCCCCTACGTATACCATATCCCTCTTACAGTATAGACCCCATAGGTGGACCCCTCTACAGTTATAGACCCATAGTGTGGACCCCCTCTTACAGTATAGACCCCCATAGCTGTTACACCCCTCCTCTTCAGTATAGACCCTATAGTGTGACCCCCTCTAAGTATAGACCCCCATAGTGTTACCCCTCTTTCAGTTAGACCCTATAGGGTCGACCAACACCTGTCAGGAAAGAACCCGGATTACTTATCCCGCACCGTCCATAGTGTGACTCCACCTTCCCTTACAGTTAGACCCATAAGTGGACCCTCTTACGTATAGGACCCCCAAGTGTTACCCCTTCATTTACAGTATAGCTCATAGTGTGACCCCTTCTTACAGGTATAGACCAACATAGTGTTGACCCCTCTTACAGTTATAGAATCCATGGTGACCATCTTACAGTATAGACCCCCTAGTGTGACCCCTTACAGTAATAGACCCATAGTGTGACCCTCTTCAGGAAGAGACCCCATTTAGTGGACCCCTCTTACAGTATTAGACCCCATAGTGTGACCCCTCTACAGTATAGACCCATGTGTGACCCTCCTCTTACGTATAGACCCCATTGTGTTACCCCTCTTCAGTATAGACCACTAGATGTGACCCCTCTTACAGATAGACCCCATAGTGATACCCCCTCTAAGGATAGACCCATGTGTACACCCCTCTACGTATGACCCCATAGTTGTGACCCCCTCTAAACAGTATAGACCACTAGTGTGTGACCCCTTCTTACAGATTGACCCCGAGTGTGACCCCCTCGTATAGACCCCATAGTTGACCCCTCTTACAGTAATAGACCCCCATAGTCGGTGCCCCCCTCCTTAGTATGACTCAATAGTGTGACCCTCTTGACAGTATAGACCAAGTGTGACCTGTCTTACAAGTATAGACCACCTAGTGTTAACCCCCTCTTACAGTATTAGACCACCATAGTGTGCCCCCTCTTACAGGTAATAAGGACCCCATAGTGTGACCCCTCTTACAGTATAGACCACCATAGTGTGCCCCCTCTACAGTATTAGACCCCATAGTTGTGCCCCACCTCTTACAGTATAGACCCCAGAGTGTGACCTCTTACAGTATTATAGACTCATAGTGTGGACCCTCTTCATTGACCTAGTACTCTTACAGTATCCCATACTGCCCTAAGTAGACCCCTCATGTGACCCTCCTACAGTATAGGTGGACTATACTCTAGTGGACCCGAGACCCTCTTACAGGATAGACCATAGTGTGGACCCCCCTCCTACAGTATAGACGTCCATAGGGTGTGACCGTCTTACATGATCATAGACTCTCCGTATAGACATAGGGACACCCTTTACAGTATAAGACTCCATAGTGTGACCCCTCACAGTAAGACCCAATAGTGTGACCTGTCTTTACAGTATAGACTCATAGTGTGGACCCTCTACAGTATAGCCTCCATAGTGTGACCCTCTTTACAGTAGTAGACCCATTAGTGTGACCCTCTCTGACAGTTATAGACCCATAGTGTGAGCCCCTACTTGACCATTAGGTGACCTTAACATTGTCCATAGTGTTAAGAAACCCTGCTGTGGACCAAGTGGACTATACGGAGACCTCCATAGGTGTGACCCTCTACAGTATAGACCCATAGTGTGACCCCTCTTACAGTATAGACCCATAGTGTGACCCCTCTCTTACAGTTATAGACCCATAGTGTGATCCTTCTTACAGTATAGTTCTCCATAGTGTAACCCCTCCTCTTACAGTATAGACCCCATAGTGTGACCCCTCTTACAGTATAGACTCCATAGTGTGACCCCTCTTACAGTATAGACCCCATAGTGTGACCCCTCTTCCAGTATAGACCCCATAGTGTGACCCCTCTTCCAGTATAGACCCCATAGTGTGACCCTTATTACAGTATAGACCCCATAGTGTGCCCCCTCTTCCAGTATACAGTATACGGCTCAGTAATCAGTACCCAGCAGTGTGCGCTCCAGTCCTCATACAATGTCGGTAACTTTGTGGTAATGGTTAATTTTTATCATTTTGTAGAAAGGGAAGTCACCACCACAAAACAATCACTTCCTATTTTATGTCTCTCATAAAGGGGTGAAATACCTTATAAAGTGGAAGTACTGTCTGGTTTCATTTTCATATAATTGACTTTTCATACATTTTATGAGAAATGTTACATATATAATATAATATGAGCCGCAGTACCACTCCTGACCACATGGAGTGCTGTTACAATATCCTCCACGTTACAGGTCCTGTGTAACGGTCTGGTCGGCAGGTGATTGGTTGGTGTCACTTTTACCACTAGGTGGAGCTTTGGAGCTCTAGACCTTCTCACCAGCACTCCATGTGGTCAGGAGTGGTACTGCAACCAATCATAGTCCCTGTGTTAACCATAGTGGGAGGGAAATGATCAATGTACATGATCCACACAAAGTGACAGCAAGTGTTTAATGTCCCTGTGACACATGCTCCATCTGTAGATCATTTCCTGTGCACGGCTGCCCTCACTTCTACATTTTCTCTGTTCTTACTTGGCGTTTTTATAAAAATAGATATTACAAAGCCTGAGCTGTAATTACTCGCATGTTTCCACCATATGACCGGAGTTATGTAATATCGGAAGGACGGGGTGACTCAGACTCCTCTTCTGACTCCTCTCTGTATGGAATGGCCCTGAGCAGAGGACAAAATCTTCCATGGACGGAGGGGCGCACCCTTCATTTATATATATTCATTCTTTGTCTTACTTTTA
Source organism: Engystomops pustulosus (assembly GCA_019512145.1). NCBI lineage: Eukaryota > Metazoa > Chordata > Amphibia > Anura > Leptodactylidae > Engystomops > Engystomops pustulosus. The sequence goes on along the minus strand of WNYA01000151.1, from coordinate 124,667 downwards.
CAGGGTCTTTATTGACCCTGATCCTGACCAGTTTTATGTGATAGCTACAAGGCAGAGATTTAGAGCTCTAGAACTTTGTAACAGCGCTCCGTGAGGCCTGGAGTGCAACTGCAGCTAAAACATGTGAATGGAGAAGTAACAATGTGTTTGTTGTGTTCCCTCCTCTTATGTTTCATCTTGATAATTTGCCTAGCGCCCCTTGTCCTTGTCCTTCCTCGGAGCCTTGGTTTGCCTCCTATGTCTCATCCTCTGGTCCGTTGCTCCCGGACCACCCTCTTTGCACCAGGTGACTGCACTTGTACTGGAGACCAGCACCAGGGGATCTATGTATGTGAACACCGTCTTCCCAGTCCCATCGCTGAGCCCTGGCTGTCAGCCTTCTGCCGTTTACCCCGAGGTGCAGGGCCGGCGGCATTGTTCTGACATTCTTCGTCCTGGCACGTTGCATGGTGGCAGTTTGCGTTACACATCTATAGAACAACGCCTTCTCGTCAGCACCTTTTCTGTTTGTATAGTTTACACCACAAACAAGACTTCCCCATTCCGCACCAAGTCGGTGTCGCCTAGCGAGCGGACAATAAACGATTGTAATGTGGCTTTCTGTACAAACACGTTACATGCCAGCTTGAATTGGCAGCGAGCGTGCAGACTGGCAGGAAGAAACTGCACATTATGGAGCAGAGTTGCTGAAGTGTCAGCCTGCAATAATGGAGACTGAAAGAGTAACATATGCAGGAGCTCCATCCTCCTGTGTGCATGCCGAGACTCCATCTATGAGTCTGACCACACGGCACTGCCCGGCTCTGTGCACCTCGCTCTTACCTGGAGGGGCATAGAATCTAAGTGCCAAGTGCATAAAGCTACAGCATATGGCAACCGATAACGTGTACAATCTATAGCATTCAGAAATGTAAACGGGTACAAGCCCGCACCCCCACAATAGTGACAGTGTCCCCTCAATAGCAGCTCCATTCATGTTATCTCCAGTGCCAGCCACACTGCCCTTAATGGCATTGGCAGCCGCTGCATCCCCACATCAGTGCCAGGTCACAGTGTCCTCCGCAGCAGTGCCAAGGACATTGTCCCTATTAACAGTGTCACTCACAGTCTCCCGGGTCCAAGATAAAGAGAATTTCTGAGGGAGGAGGGAGCTGAGGGAGATGTCGGCCAAACTCTGCCGAATAGGACTTGGTGGGTCTGTGAGCGAGGCTACTTTTGTAGTGCTAGATATATTTTTTAAAGTGATTTTAGCTAAATCTGAGCTATATACAAATAAGCATTGGGCACAGTATGGGGAATCTTATGGGAACCTGTTATAAGGTTTCATGGTGAAAATCTGATGACAGGTGCTCTTCTGTTCAAGATGTAGAGCTAATAGGGCAATTTTTAGTATTACTACTTAACCTAGTTAACTACATTTTAACAGGTTTCTCCCTCCTATTCACTTTGAAATCCCTGCATTCCAAGACAAACTACAGGTTTATAGAGGTATCAGATTACAGCTTTCCATAGAAGTATATGGAGGGAGGGGAGGTGGAGGGAGAAGTGGGGACTGAATAAGGGAAAAAGCCTCCTGGGCTGTCACGGATTACCATTTGTTATCTCAGGGCGATGACCCAGGGAGGGCTGGTGTGGACACTAATGTTGTCAAAGGGGGTCGAAAAGCTTTTCTTCAGGCAGAAAGTAAAGAAGGTTTTCAGTAGTTGCACATAAAATCCATTTAAATGGACGACTACACAATGGCCCGGCTACGTCAAAAAAAGTGAAATTAAAAAAAAAATTCTTAAAGGGGTGTTCCTGCCGCCTCCAGTAAATGTCTCAGACTTGTCACCAGTGATTGGCCAATGCTGTATCGGGATGGGCGGAGATGTGGAGGGGTCCGGGCACAAAAGGAGGGGTCCGGGCACCAGACGACGGGAGGATAACCTAATGGGTATTTTTAAATTATTATTTTTAGACTTCAAGTTTGTAACATCCAAAATAATAATAAATAATCCTGATAATAAACCTAAATTAAGATTATCATAATCAGATGAGACAATAGGAGACAAGAGCTGACAATCTATGAGTAACCCTTTGGGTGGTGAAAGTTTTCCACTATTTTCTTGTAGTCTGTTCCCCTCGCAGTGATATCCGTGCAGCGCGTTGTTACAATGTTGCGCTGTGTAGACAGGTGTTATATAATATAAAGCTACAGTATCAATCAAATCCTGGAGCCCTGAGGAGCCGTAATAAGTGGCGACGTGACCTTGTGACTGTCCTCCTGCGCCTGATTTGTCTGTAGGTAGAGCAGTGATATATCTCCTGCTGTATATATATAGATATCTGTCACCGTGCGGAGCCTCTAAGTCCTATATCCCTTTAATAGAAACGTGCAATGTGGATGATGGCAGTCATTAGCGTCACGTCCATACGTTTTATCTCGTTTACCTTGCTGTATTTAGCGGTGCGGCGGCCCCGGTGACTGAGGCGGGGTCTCATTAGCGGGGGCGACGCACAGGTTGCCCCTTCTGCTGACTTCTATGTTTGATAGAAAATAAATGAGTGCAGATGTTACGCTCTCCCTGCCGCAGGTAACTGCTACGCGGAAAATTTATTATCATATGGTTCTCAAAGCTCGGATCAGGAAGGAAGTTATGAGGCTGGATCTTAGCATAACTGCCCCCAGGAATGTCTTAAAGGGTCCCCCCAGCCAAAACAGAAATTACCCATATGTCACTCTGCCACCTCTATTTTTATGCGCGCTCTTCCGATGATACATTTACTATACTTGTATCCTCATGATCTCTGCATCTGAACTTTATGAGGGACTCTCCACGTGGGATGCCAGGCTGTAGCATCATGGGATTGATAGCAAAAACAAAGGAGAAGAAAACGGTGGAGAGATGTAGAAATGTAGTTGGCATCCCATCATGATTAGAATATGGCGAGGTCCAGCGGGGTGTCTCCTTCTCTAACTGGTCATGCAAGAATGTGCCAAAGCATCATGGGATTGAGAGCAGATACAAGAAGAAGAAAAAAAAATGTAGATAAATTCATGGTATCTTATCTTAGTAAGAAGAATATAGTCATCTCCTGCAACCAGGAATGGGTCCGTCCAGGGCTCTTCATGTGATGGAGAGCCAAAGCATCATTTAATCTGCAATGGGACCTGAGAGTTTTAAGGGAGTTAGTGCCATAATAGACACAGGATAGAGAAAAAGTATTTGTTCACTGGGGGCCCAAATGCTGGAATCCATTGTAATTGTGGAACTGAGGACTAGGAGACAGCTGTCCCAGAAATCCCATGTGCACCGCCATGGAGCCCATGTCCACCTCTATATAATATGGGGGCTTTTAATGGGACATCAAACCCAGCACCAAATCCTATGGACAGGTATAACCACTGCATCAGCACCGCCACTACTATGGGCAGCACCATTTCTCTTTGCCCTTCATTTTTGGACCGGCTGCTGATGAAATTACTGGTGAGTCACGTCTTGCACCCGTCTGATGCTTGAGCACATAGAATCAGGGTTGTTAGGCAGAGGCTGGAACAATCCAATAATCAGAATAGATTTGTCTGCAGATCTCCATAAGGATAAACAAGCGAGGACGTCTAAAACCGGGCGCTAATGTCACATTGTCATTACTGAAGCAGAGATGTGCACCGGGGGCAATAGCTGCTGCGGACACAGATACCGGGACCTCAGGGAACGCCTTCCATCTTGTGACACTGCTGCCAGTGTTATGTAATGTCTCTGGAGAGATGTGTAATCAGTCCTCACACTGCTGTGCTCTGTGCTCTCTGCAGCCAGTGTTATGTATTGTCCCTGGAGAATGTGTACAGACCTCACACTGCTGTGCTCTGTGCTCTGCAGCAGTGTTATGTATGTCCCTGGAGAGATTGTAATCAGACCTCACAATGCTGTGCTCTGTGTCTCTGCAGCCAGTGATGTAGTCCCTGGAGAGAGTGTAATCAGACCTCACACTGCTGTCTCTGTGCTCTCTGCAGCCAGTGTTATGTATTGCCTGGAGAGATGTGTAATCACCTCACACTGCTGTGCTACTGTGCTCCTTCATGCAGACGCCGCGCCTGGTGTTATGTATTGTCCCTGGAGAGATGTGTAATCAGACCTCACACTGCTGTGCTCTGTGCTCTCTGCAGCCAGTGTTATGTATTGTCCCTGGAGAGATGTGTAATCAGACCTCACACTGCTGTGCTCTGTGCTCTCTGCAGCCAGTGTTATGTATTGTCCCTGGAGAGATGTGTAATCAGAACTCACACTGCTGTGCCTGAGGCATAGACATCACACAGAGGAGGAAGGACGAGCTCCTGGCTACCAACCAGCCACGATGGCTGCTCCACACATGAGACGAGGGGCCAGGGAACTTATACCGGGCATCTGGGGGAGGGGGATGCTTCTGCACAGTGTAGTAGCCTGTGAAGCTACAGCACTCTTGGGCTCTCCCCAGAACCCTTCTGACTAATTAGCATAATTTTAAAAGATGATTTTAGTAGGAAGGATAAGAAATGTAAGAGGGAGGGGAGAGTAGGGTGTCGGATGTGTTGGGTGACAAATGTTCAGCTCATTGTAAATCCTGCATCTGCAGCACTGGAGAGCGCTAGCTCTATGGGGTCCCACAATGGGGTCCGCGAGCCCGTAGCCAAAAAGTATCAGTGATTGGCTGCTCCGGGCCCCGCGGCCGTGACTGATGCATTTCATACATTGATATCATTGTAATTTTTGCTTCCGTTCAGCGACTGCCATAAATAGTTGAGGTCCGCGGATCCTCTCATCGTCATTCATTGCTGATCGCTGACCCCCTGGCTTATAAATACGGTCAAACGGCGGTGATTCTGTGTGGACGCAGGTGAGCGCCGCGCTAATGATGTCCTGCGCTACTCAGCATTCTGGACGCATCCGATTCTGTGAATACAGATGGAGGGACACGCGAGGAGACGCCGTATAACCGCCCCGCGCCAGGAAAGCAAACCTGAGGAGGAGACGCTCGCTGCATCCAGCACGGGAGGCGTTTTATCCCCCACGTATGTCAGTCCGTGAGGACTACAAATCCCAGCAATACTACAGAAGACCCATAGAGAACATAGAAAACCCTCCCCGGGTAATGAATCACAAATTGTTCCTAAAAACTGCACGTGACCATCTCACAGACGGCGTCTCCGTAAAACTGAAGGTGTAACATCGCTATGAACACATTGGGGGTCATTTACTAAGGGCCTGATTCGCGTTTTCCCGATGTGTTACCCGAATATTTCCGATTTGCGCTGATTTTCCCTGAATTGCCCCGGGATCGTGGCGCCGGCGTGCACGTGATGGAAATTGGGGGGAGTGGCCTAACGAAAACCCGACGGATTCGGAGAAACTGACGATTTTTTAAAAAAAAGTGTCGCTGGACACGCGCTTACCTTCACCCGGCCCGGCTTGGTGAACTTCAGTGCACTCAATGGATGACGTGGCCCGGATGACGTGGCCTGGATGACATCCGTCCTCTGCAGGGAGGCTGCGCCGTCACCCCCTGTGGCCTGTTAGCGCGGGTGAGAGACGTCATCGTAGCATCACATTCCCAGAAGAGATCCGGGGAATTTTTATTCGACGTCACATGGGAAGCAGAATAAAAGGTATAAAATATCATAACAGGATGAGGAGGTGACACAAGAGCTTACAGTCTATGAGGATGAGGGGGTGACACAAGAGCTTACAGTCTATGACAGCGGTGGCGAACCTATGGCACTGGTGCCAGAGATGGCACTCGGAGACCTCTCTGTGGGCACAAGTGCTGTCTCCCGGGCACAGAGTTTACCTGACCTGGCACCTTCCTGCAGTCTCAGGCAGTCCAATAATAGTGCCCTGATATTTTAAAGTGACCCATCCTGTGCTGCATGGTCCTGTCTGAAGAGTGAGGAGGTGTGGACAGGGTCGGATTGGAGCTCAAAGATTCTGGTAGCAATAAGTTTGTTACTGCCTATATTGCCGTTTGGCACTTTGGGAAAAGCTAGTGTGTTTTGGGTCTCATTTTGGGCACTTGATCTCTAAAAGGTTCGCCATCACTGGTCTATGAGGATGAGAGGTATAAGGGCTTGCATAATGATCCATCCATTAATATAAGGGAATGGAATAAAAATAATTTAATAAATAAAAATGCTTGAACCACCAATCAGCCGCCATCTTATATACAAAGTCCAAGGTGAATGGGACTGCAGGGAAGCTCGGTAACACACAGGGGGAGTACGCTCAATTGGTTATTAAAGAGTTAAAGTAGCATACAGTTACCAAGTGTAATAGATCTGCCTAAATAAATGGGTTTCAAGACCAAGTTTGCAGCATCGGGGGTTGGTTATTAGTCTGATAGGCCGGGGTAGGGGATTCCAGAGAATTGGTGCAGCTCAGAGGAAGTCCTGGAGAGTGAGAGGTTCGTATTAAGGAAGAGAATAATCGATGATTGAAGAGAATGGATTGGGCAAAGGACCAGACAACTCCTTTAATCTGATGATGTAAGATGTCCTGCTGTCGGATCACCCCTCCCCTGGTACTTCGCTCCTCGGGCTGAGGATTAGGAAAGTGAAGACCTTGGCTCCTTGTCTCATTACAAGTAATTAGTCACTTTTTCCTCTCCGTCCTTCCGGCCAGGAATGCTGAGGACAATCCCTGTGACGCAGGGTCACCGCTCTGTCCGCCCTTCTCCTTGCTTGCGCTGCGCATGTCAATAACCTACATAGACTGTGCGTTTCCGCAGGCGCCCTGCATTATTTAGATGATGTGAGTTGGATGAGAGTTGAAAGCGTTGGGGGGGTAACGGGACCTTGTGACTCAGGAATCTGCAGCGCGCTCGCAGCTTGTTATCTGACGCTAATAGGCTCTCACATGTCCTGGGGGCTCCTGTGCACCCACAGTCCTGCACATGAAACACATCATAGTCAGAGAACAGAGCGGGTGCAGCCAGATCTGCTGATACAGCATCTGCTAAGTGGGGCCCCGGGGTCAGAGGCACATGAAATGTTACAGATTATACATAAAATAACATGAGCTACTATAGCGCACTGCATGCTTACACTAACAGGCCTGCAATCACAAGGGAACCTGTCAGCAGGAATCGCCATCTAGACTGCAGCCAGTGTTATGTATTGTCCCTCTAGAAATGTGTATGTTGTTAGCAGCAGCAAGACTGTGATATATGGATTTATATTCCAGGATTGTAGCTTCTCCAAGTGCACTGGGGGGATGTCCTCACACTGCTGTGCCCTGTGCTCTCTGCAGCCAGTGTTATGTACTGTCCCTGGAGAGATGTGTAATCAGACCTCATACTGCTGTGCTCTGTGCTCTCTGCAGCCAGTGTTATGTATTGTCCCTGGAGAGATGTGTAATCAGAACTCACACTGCTGTGCTCTGTGCTCTCTGCAGCCAGTGTTATGTATTGTCCCTGGAGAGATGTGTAATCAGACCTCACACTGCTGTGCTCTGTGCTCTCTGCAGTCAGTGTTATGTATTGTCCCTGGAGAGATGTGTAATCAGACCTCACACTGTTGTGCTCTGTGCTCTCTGCAGACAGTGTTATGTATTGTCCCTGGAGAGATGTGTAATCAGACCTCACACTGCTGTGCTCTGTGCTCTCTATAGCCAGTGTTATGTATTGTCCCTGGAGAGATGTGTAATCAGACCTCACACTGCTGTGCTCCGTGCTCTCTGCAGCCAGTGTTATGTACTGTCCCTGGAGAGAGGTGTAATCAGACCTCACACTGCTGTGCTCTGTCTGATCTTAATATAGGGGTCCTGGTCTGGGGTCCTGATATTAATATAGGGGGCAGGTCTTAGGTCTGATCATTAATATAGGAGTCTGGGTCTGGGTCTATAATAATATGAGGTCTGTTCCTGGTCGATGTAATATATTTGGTCAGGTCTGGGTCTGATATAATATAAGAGTCTGGGCTGGTGGGTCCTGATCTAATTATAGGAGTCTGGGCTGGGGTCTGATCTTCGTATCGGGGTCTGGTCTCGGGTCTGATACTAAGAGTGGTGGTCTTTGTCTGATATTAAGATCGGGGGCTGTCTGGGTCTGATACAATATAGGGGTCTTGGTGTCTGGGGTCTCATAATAATATAGAGTCTGGTCTTGGTGTCTGATATATATAGGTCAGGTCTGGGGTCTGATATATATAGGAAGTCGGTCTGGGGTCTGAACTATATAGTAGTCCTGGGCTGGTCTGATATTAATATTTGGGTCTGGTCTGGTGTCTGATACTAATATAGGATCTGGTCTGGGTCCTGATATGCATATAGGGTCCTGGTCTGGGGTCTCATAAAATATAGGTCTGGTCTGGGTTCTGATATTAAGATATGAAAAAAAAAAAAGGGTCTGGTCTGTGGGGTCTGATGATTAATATAGGAGTCTGGTCTGGGTCTGATAATAATTAGGAGTCTGGTCTGGTCTGATATTACTATGGGGTCATGTCTGGGGGTTCTGATATTAATATGGGGTAGGTCCTGGGGTCGATATTAATCTAGTGGTCTGGGCCGGGGGGCTGATCGTAATATTGGAGTCTGGCCTGGGTCTTATATAATATAGGGGTCTGGGCGGGGCTCTGAATATTATACAGCCTCTGTCTTGGGGTTTGATATTAAGTATGGTCTGTTGTGAGGTCGGATAATAATATAGAGGTCTGGCTGGGGTCTAATATTAATATAAGAGGTCGGGGCTGGGCTGATTTAATCTAGTGGATCAGGTCCTGGGGTCTGATATGTAATATAGGTGTCCTGGGTCTGGGTTCTGCTTTGAGAGATGATTAGGTGGATAACTTGTGGATTGCTTTTTCTCACGATCTTGCCGGGAATAGGATCCCGATTTATCAAAATGGGGTAACTTAAGTTTCCTGATGCCCCCTGCCCGGCATAACCTGCGTATATAGAATGAGTGGCTCCATGTTACCATTCTCCATGTCAGGTTCTGGTCACCCCCAATCCATGTAATACGGGCACAGGCCGGGTTTGCATGTCCTCGGCCCCGCAATGATGTCACACAACGCTATGCAATATTTAATCAACGAGCCTCAATGCCATGACATGGCCTCACTAACTGCCCGGGGTCAGGATTGTGTATGAGGGTCAACCTGACAGGGGGGTATTATGGAGAGTCATGGGTACTACTGTAAACTATCACACACGATGTGTACATGTCACCAACGGCTCTAATGGAGGAGGCCGTAACTTACAGCACATATCATCACATCAAGAACAGAGAGCGTACGTGTAATGGCAACCAATCTAATGTGTATCCGGGTTTGGAGCTACTACCACCCCCCACCAGGACCCATATAAGGGGTCAGCACAAGCTTACCTCAACCATTCTCTAAGGCAAATGTTAATATAGAGGAATTGCCTCAAAACCCCTAAACTAGGGAAACCCATAATATTATCCAGAACAAAGCGCCACCCTTGATGACCCAGGATGTGTGTTGTATGGCAGCTCGGACCAGAAGCTCAGGGACAGTTCTGGATCAGATCAGAGATTTACATGTAAATAATCTGTAGAGGTCTACACGAGTCCTCGCCCGCAGGGATGAGAATCAGCTTCGCATGCACTTCCCGCACGGACGGCGAATCTTCAGGTCTGAGGCGTTATTAATTCATCTGTGGTATTTAAGAAATGGGAATAATCATTTGACTTTGGATATCCAGACAATTTCTTTGTAGGCACACGGACACAACTATTTCTCAGGAAATTTTGCACACTTGATGATGCAGGCGGCCTCGATGATGATGATGACGCCCCCGGAGGGACCCTCGCATCTTCATGACAGCCCAGTGTAGGTCAGGTCCCTCCATGTCCTCGGATGTAGGGGGGGGTTGTTTGTAGGTTTTAGATAAAGCAAGTCCGCTGCATGTCGCCTTATCCGGAGAGAAAACCCTCGGATTGGACCCAAGCACTATATCCTGTTGATGCTTTGGCCTGGTGGCCAGCATGGACATATTAACCTCATTATAACCTACAGTACCAGAATATTCCCAGGGTCTCTATTAGTCGGCTGCCCCCTATCGCCCCTGCGTTTTGCCAAAGTGATAAGTGACCAAGATTTGAGCAATACTCCATATCATAGTATGGACCACAATGTGCCAAAAGGTTTACGTACAACGTAGGCATTAGAACTATTCAACTATGTCCTGGTCCAAAGGTCTTTTATTCCCAGAAAAAGAAGAACCCCCAGAACTCCACAGGAGATACCGCCATATTTTCTGCGGTTATTAGAAGACTTTATCTCTATGTGGAATGGGGACTGGAGGCTGCAAAATAAGAGCATGGAATCCCAGGGCGTATATTAGAGATCAAATACTCGGGAGCATTGATAATGGACCTGTTAAAATTTGAAAATTCCGCAGCCCAATTTCCATAAACAGGATCCAAATGTCACAAAGTTTGGTATGGGACTCAATACTACTGGTGAGTAAAGTCCAGAATCCAGTTGTTGAGTCCATTGCCCAGGCGATGGCAACCCAGTGTCATTAGCAGTGCCCTGGGCCTCCAGAGTCACGTGGCTTCACCCCGGCCCCACCCTTCGTCCATTCACGTTGCGGCACCCAGACCACCATTCCCCTGCGTGTAACCCGATCACTTTCACTGCACCCCCGTCCCCGTTCTTCCCGCGTCCCCTTGCTGGAGATCAGCCCAGGCCCCGGCGTCCATAGTGCACGTGCTTCTCCCAGGCTCTGACAGTGACTGTTCACCCCGGTTCACAGATCTGCTTTCGCTGAAATCCGCTTGCTGCTCTGCCTGTGATTCTGTTTACAGGTCTCCCCGGGTTACTACAGGATAGATTGTTTTGCTGCCAATGTGCTGTGCATCTCGCCGTCTGTGGTTCAACATCACAGCTGTCGCTTTCATCACTGTCTAATGCCCCGGGCATCAGCTGTTATCATCACGCACCTTGTACCACTGTGCAATAAACCACAGTGATACCATTCCGAGTCCCACTACTATTGGACTTTGTTCTTGTTTTGCAACCCCGGTACGCAGGGCAGGAGCTGCCTTATTATGTATTTTTAAGGTTTTAACCATCTTCGTTTCCTCCCCTCATCCTCAGAGCTTAAGCTCTTTGTCACCCCCTCATCCTCATAGACCTGTAGCTCTTGTGTCACCCCCTCATCCTCATAGACTGTAAGCTCTTGTGTCACCCCCTCATCCTCATAGACTTAAGCTCTTGTGATCAGGCCCTCCCTCCTATTGTTTCCGGATAACTGTTTTGTACTTTATAATGTATATTATAGTCGCACATATTATTTGTAAAGGTTCAGAATATATGCGCTAAATAAATAAGATTATTATTATGCAATTATGTCTAACGTTCTGTTACAGTGTATCAGTATGAGGAGCAAACACAACAGCAGCACAGAATCTCTTTTATTTGGAGCCCTGCCAACATTCCGCTTCCGAACTTTCGCATCTCACTGACATGATACATTGAACAACCCAGGTAAAACAACGCCTTCTGGCACCAATACATTGTAACATATACCAATCCCTCACGGAGAACAAGCATCTTCCTGGAACTCTGCATGAGCCAATATTAGTAGGAAATGTAGTGTCTGGGCTCCACTCTGCTATTAGCACGACCTTGATGTGTCGGAAAGGGCGACAAATACTTCAGAAATCTGTAAAACTACAAGGTTTCTATTCACTGGGGGCAAGCAGAGATCTTGTAAATTATGAGGAATTGGGACATTAAACATCTCATTATATGATGGTAAAACCAGCCCCCTGTGTGTCTAGATCCTCATAGATACAGTGTGAGCCCTCACCTCTGCTAATCCTCTGCTTCTCTCTCTCCGGACAGATTCGGGGGTGTCGATGACGCTGATGCTCTCCAGGACCGGGTTAGGAAGCTGCGCGCAACACGACCCTGTACAACCCGAGAGGAAAGCACTGTTACTTTGAAAAGACAAAAGATTCTCCCGCAGCACAAGTATTTCATTCACAAAGGACATAGGCATGTGAACAAAAAGAATAAATAAAAAAAAATGTCCCGCAGCAGCACAGTGGGGGGCTTATTTACTAGGTCCTGCAGCCGTCATGCCGTCCGGTCTCCACTTTTCCGGGGAATCGCGCCTCCAGGGACCGGGATTTAGAATGGATTTGTGTTTCTTGGCGCCGGCTTTCAGGCAACACAAATCGGGGGTGTGGCTGTTGGAACATCGGACAGATCGTTTCGGGTTTAAACTTTCGATTTGTGGCGCAAGACAATGCACCAGGAAGAAGAAGGTGACTCCAGGGACCGGAGCGGGGAAGTGCACATTCAGGATATCGCCTGGCTCACGATCTTAGTGACTCCACTCCCCTCACAGCCATTTACACGGATCTGCACTTACATTGCACCAGAAGAAGAATTTGAACTCCACAGGACCTGAGGCGGGGAAGCACACATGCCGGATATCGAGCGCAGGATCTTAGTGACTCCCCCCACAAAGCCAACACTGCATATACACCGACATGCACTTACAAATGCACAGGAAGAAGAAGGTGACCTCCGTGGACCTGAGCGGGGTAAGCACAATCAGGAATATTCGGTGTCCGATCTTGTGACTCCTCCCCGCACCGCGCATTTATACACGGACAATGCCTTACATGCACCAGGACGAAGAAGGTGAACTCCCGTGGACCTGAGCGTGGAATCGACACATCGAGACGGGGCGCAGGATCTTAAGTGATCCCCCTCCGTCCGCACAGCGCATTATACAAACGACAATGCACTTACAAATGCACCAAAGGAAGAAGAAGTGAACTCCAGGGACCTGAGCGGGGAAGCGACCATTGAGGGATATCGGTCGCAGGACTAAGTGACTCTCCCCGCACATCGCATTTACACGGACATTCACTTACATGCACCAGGAGAAGAAAGGTGACGTCCGGGGACCTGAGCGGGTGGAATTGACACTATGTCATTATATCGTCTTGGTCAGGCATCTTAGTTCCTCCCCGCACATCGCATTAGCCGACCAATGCACTTACAATCACCAGGAAGAAGAAGGTGAACGTTACTCCGGGACCTGATCGGGGAAGCTACAACATTCAGGATATTCGGACGTCACATCTTCTTGAATTGCGGCAGTATTCCGTATTGGGGAACGCAAATGGATGGTAAGTAAATGTTCCACATGCGTTTTAGAAGGGCGTATGGAAGTATGTGCAGGAAGGCCACGGTTATCCCAAGCAGCACAGAGTATTTGCCGGAGAGAAGAGTGGATACATTACATAGTGGCTAAATGAGTCCTCAGCAGCGGCCCCGTCTTGAGGCAAACTTGTTTGAATTTTGTGGAAGGTTAGGGAAATATTGATAAACCCAGGATGCGTCCTGCAGCACAAGAGTAGTTTAACAAGGGGCGTAAAACTAAACCGCGTAGCAAGCGCATAGCAGCAGCTATGGGCCCACAGTGTCAGGGGGCCCTGTCATCCAACTTGACACTAAAGAATGAAGAATGTGGCCCATTAGATACACGTATGCGGCACATAATATATTTTATGTGGGTGAATCTGTGATGTTGCATATGCTGTTGTGTATAGTATATGGTGTGTATACCTACGTCCTGATGTGTGTATGTAAGGCGGTGAGTGCTGATATATGCACTGTAATGTGTGTATATGTGATGTGTATATGCTCTATCTGTGTCTAACAGTGTAAATGTGTTAATTTGAAGTGATGAACCAGTTTGCTTATGGATATAGGTACGGTATATATGTATATTTTTATAACCGGTCCCTACAGAGTCTGCTATGGGGCACTGCCTCTCCTAGTTCCGCCACTGGTATTTAAGGACAGATCTTTTACACCACTGCTATTAGTAAACGGATACGAGGACAGGGCTAGATGTGAATGTGCCTACTGTATTACATTGTTCGTTGGACTACATATAGAGAACATAACAGAATCACAGATATATTTCAGAGTGATGGACTGCTAAATGAAATGGAAAATACTGGGCATACTGGCCCACAGCAGCACAGAGGAGCGCAGCCCTGGCGTGTTCTGATCTTGTAGGAGGTCAGTAAGTGTATGATCTAGTTAATATTACCCCCGCAGCAGCAGGCAGTTCACGGCTCTCATTATCCCTCCCGGCACCGGACACGTTTGTATAACGCTCCAGTTCACCAAACCCGCCGGCCACGCGGACGTATCCTGCCATAACGTTCCCATGTGACCAACATCGTTCTATGATACGGCACCTCGGGAGACTATGTTCCTACACGTTTCACTGTCACGTCCTTTACACACCCTGTCACAAACCGAATGAAAGTATCCACCACAACCGGCCGAGTTGTGAGCATGCAGAAGAGGTGAGCGTGGGCAGCGGCAAACCTCCACCTAAACAGACAGGAAACATTCCAAAAACACCCCCATATGATATAAACAGAGTCATCAATAGCACTAGAGATGAGCTTAATACCACATAAACCTCTGCAACAGCTGTGGCGCATGTTTATAGAAGAAATCATTCCCAGGTTTTTGTAATCCTGGCCCAACCTTATGAAATACTTAGAATACTGTATATCTTATTCTTGCCTATTTTGGAACATATCAGTATCCCCAAACTCTCCCAGGATCCGTCCAGAGGAGGTGTGAGGATTTCTGTAACAATTTCTATGCGCAATAACCACGACAACAAAAAAAATTCTGCCGTTATGTAACGCAGTCTCTCGTGCATCTCAATTGTACTGCAAATCACTTCCCTAGTGTTTCCCTCTAAAATAGGAAATCTGTGACAGATCTGAAGGAATCCTAATACGAACAGCCCACATGGTCAGATCTACACGGGGCCCGTGCTTAGTCTGGTTACCATTGAGACATATAAGATCCACATAGGAGATTACGACTACATAACAACAGCTTTCTGGTCCAAACAAAGACAAATTCAGGAATATACAACTACATCTACAACCCCATCATACCCGCTCGCTATCTCTCATCAGGTAATTAGAGCCTCACCCCATACAGTCCTGTCATGTCAGGCCGAAGAATCGCGTACCGCATCAGGACCTGAGCTCACACCTCTTCATGTCGTCTCAGGAGGGGCGGGCCGGGACAATGCACCCCTCGCCCCTGCCCATATTCCTTCCCTCAGCAGACAGATCCCACACAGAGACTGGACCTATCCGATCTCTACAGCTGTTGCCATGAAAGCTTCCAGAGTGTGCCCACGTCATGACTATGATGGAAGCCGCAGTGACTGTATGCAGCGCACTCACTTGTGCCTGGGTCCTCGGTCCATAGGAAGATCTGGCATCATAGCCCAGTTATGCCAGGATACCACTGCATCCCCCCCCCCCCCCGGGTCCTGTCATGGTAGCCCTGGCAGAGCGCCCTGTCTCATATTACCCTGCACCTTGTCCCAGGGTCATACACGTTCCCCGGTCATGCCATGGTGGCCCTGCACGCAGGCGCCCACGGGTCAGGCCATGGTTTCCCTTCATCCGGCGCCCCCCGGGTCAATGCCATGGTGGCCCTGGCACCGCCCTGGATTATATTAGCCCGCAATGCCTGGCCCAGGGTCATACACGTTCCCCCCGGTCATCCATGGTGCCCTGCAACCCAGCGCCCCCGGGTCATGGCATTGTGGCCCTGCAACCGCGCCCCGTCGCATGCCTATGGTGCCCTGCACGCGGCCCTGGATTTATTACCACTGGCAGCCTGTCCCAGGGTCATATACGAACGATTCCCCGTTTTCATGCCATGGTGGCCATCAACCGCCCCGGGTCATGCCATGGTGGCCCTGCAACCGCCTCCCCGGGTCAGCCAGGGTGGCCCTGCCCGCGACCCGTATTATATGGTCCCTGCAGCCTTCCCAGGGTCCAGACCTATCCCTAGAGTCATGTCATGGTGGCCCCAGTGCTCCCCGTGTCGTGCCTTGTAGCCCTTGACGGTCCCTATCATACGCCTGGGGCCCTATCCGCGCCCCTCGGGTCTGCCCCATGTCATGGTATAGGGGGTCCGACGGCACAGGTTCTGGATAACACTTCAGCTGAACCACTTGCATCATTACAAGCAGATCTCTGGCTCACCCGGGATCACCGCCCCATCACCCTGCAGCCTCCATCACATATCTCTGTTACAGAACACTCACCACTGGTGCGCAGAGGTTTTGCCTTTTAAGCTCTCAGCTCCGGATGCTCACATTGCCTGAGTCTGCCTGGAGAGCATCTGCAGGGTGAATATGAGCATGCCAGCGATCGCCCCAACTCCTAGAGCATATGATACCACCGAGACACTCCCGAGATTATGTGTCCCATCTATAACTGACTAGAGGACCCACAGACTGTGATAGAGGAGGGGAGATGAAGCTGCAGCCCAGTCCCTCTACTGGCTGATATGACAAGTGAAACCCGTGAGAGGGGAGGAGTCGGCATCTTGGTTATGGCAGTCAAGAACTGACAGATGCGTCAACAGTTTTGAACATCGTGAAGCTGAACTGGTGCCAAACCTCTTCAGCAAAAAATCAAAAGGGAACAGGATATGAAGCGGGAGTTTCAAACTGCATGGCGGCGAGAAGGAGGGGGATCAGCTGAGGTGAAAAATCAATGATCAATGTAATGTGTTTCAGTCACACTCTCTATCTGAGATTGCATGCTGGCGGGGGGAGATGGGCGGATATCTCCATAGGTAACTTAACGATGCCATCGTACAGTAACCTGGGGCGGGGAGGATGGAGATGAAGCTGGTTATTGTTTCCTGTTGTGGCATGTGCTCTGTCAGAGGGGGAGGAAGAGCTTCTGGGAAAAGGTAGATAGAACGTATGTATCTGTAATAGTCCCCAGACTGTAATGGGGGGGCTCAGCACAATGGGGAAGGGTCACACAGTAAGATGGGAGATGAAGCTGTATCATCTGTTTTCACCTCTGAGTTTGTAAATAAGCTGGAGAGGGTAGGCAGAGCAGCAGGCTGACACTTTGTCACTTTACTGTATAGGATAAAACTTACCTGTCTCAGAAAGGCTTCCAAAGGCGTTCAGTTAAGGAAAGTTTTTGGGGGTGCCACCACAAGGGCATTTCCCGGACACTCCTTCGACATCCCCCCGCTCCGCTGAAGGAATCGGTGGTAAGGCTCCGGCCCGATCCTCATCCCGGTGAGAGTCCCTGCTCCCGGAGATACCTGATGAGGGAACATCAACAGAGTCCGTTCCCTCATATTGAGAAGCAAGCCCGCCACATTGTCTTCACCTCAATACGCGAGGTTGCAAGCTCTGATCCCTAAACCGACACCGGGGTTTGTCACAAAGCTTCTCAGTGTGAGGATACAATCCCCCAGCGCCCCATCCTGTGAAACACTTAAATCTTGCTTCTTCCCATTTACCTGTGGTGCCCACGCGGCACTTCATTTTTACCAACCAAAATAGCAACCCAACGGGCCCCTTTGGATATGCTTGGGTGTTGTGGCATGTTTGCAAGCCGCATTAATGCTGAACAGAATAACAAATTAAGTGTTCTCTGTGATCATCCACTTCTATGGAAGTGATTCTATGTGGACCGCATAGATAGTTCTGTCTGGTTCGCCTCCCCCTCCTATTTTAGGCCCGCCAGTGATCACTCCAGGTCCTGCAGCGGGTCTCATTAATTAACACGTGACCCGCCCCACTTTATCATCGCCAATGAGACGTTTTTACTACATGTCGGCCGCGCCGCGTTTATCAGCCACTTAGAATTACAGACAAGTCTGTGGATTACACACAGGAGGTGAGGTGAGCGCCATTCTGCTCTGGTTCTACCAATCTTGCGACAATGACTGGCCTGCGGAATATTCCATTCAGGTCTGTAAAGAGCGGGGACCAACACCAGTGCTGTTTACATCAGAGCATGACGGCGACACAAGCAACCCTGGCAAGTGTCCCCTGTCATACCCATAGACGTATACGGGGTCCATTGGGTTTCGCTGAAGGGTTTGGGCACGGCAGCACGAGCCCAAGAGCGCATCGTCACCCAACTTTCGCCCGTAGTGTAAACAACGACATTCGGATTTGAACTATAGCAGCGCGGTATAGCCCTAGATTTGCCCGTTATTTTTTGTCAAATACTTTGTTTTACCATTTTCACTGCCAAATCAGCCGCACCCGTGATCCGGTAGAGAGTGCAAGGACTCCCGCTATTTTACGCTTACCTCCATCCCTCGATCTACTGCTCCCCCTCTCATCAAAAGGGACCTGTCAGCAGGTGGAGCCCTACAGACTGCACCCAGTGTTATGTCCCTGGAGAGTTGTGGCAATTAACCTCTTTTGTGGGCCGTTAGGAGCAGCAGATGTGATTTGAATTCAGGATTGTAGCTACTTGATGTGCACTGGAAGCATGGCCGCACACTGCTGTTGCTCTGTGCAGTCAGTGTTAGGTATTCCTGAGGAAGACCAAGTGGAATTATACGTTGTGTGTGATTAGTAGCAACGGGACTGGATTTATGGATTTAATAGCATGATTGCACGTGGGTGGTAACCTCCCCTGCTGTGATCTGTGCTCTCACGCAGCCCTTATTATGTATGTCCCCTGGAAAAATGTGTAATCATAACTTTGGTGTATTTTCTTGTATTTAATTCCAAATATTGAGCTGGGGTTATGTCTCCGACCCTGCTGGTGGCTCTTATCTCTACTTGCATTGCGCCACAGCGCCTCCCCTTCTCTTTGAGGGACTGCTGTAGTAATTAACCCGGCCTAGGCAAGCTACATGAGAGGGGATGTGGACCGTAAGCGGAGAAGTAACATCACAGCAGTGTGAGGAAAACATCCCAGTTTTGCTTATGAAAGCTACAATCCTTGAATATACTATCCTTATATCACGTCCTGCTGCTACTACAACACTACACAAAGGTCTGATTACACATCTCTCCAGGGACAAGATCCAACACTCTGCTGCAATAGCTCATCAGGTGTGAGGAGCACATACCCAGTGCATTTGGAGAGCTATAACTCCGGAGGCATATAAATCCCTAAATCACAGGCCTGCTTCCTCCTAACAGCAGACACAAATGTCTGATTACCATCTCTGGCAGTGACAATACAGAACCTGGCTGCAGTTGTACTGTCACATCTGCTGACAGGTTCCTTAAAGACTAAAAGAAGGGGATCTGGCAGAACACCCTGTATGTTCAGATGTATGACCGGGATCTTTATGGCAAATCTGCTTCAGTGACAATGACATAGCATAGACAATTCCCTACCCAGCAGGAGCTCGGACTGCTTACAAACATCCATAGTACTCCAGGGTGGAAGGGGTTCACCGGACGGCTGAAGCCAATAACCTCTGACCTCTGCACTGAGTGATCAGCTCTGATAACTAATGCCAGAATCATTTAAAGGGCGGAACCCGGTCGGAGACCCCTTTAAATTAGATTTGGATCACGATTGTTTACATGTAATCTATACTTCCTTTTAGTGGCCCCATAATGGTCTTCCCAAGACTGTGCCACAACAGAGGGCCCCATAAGCTTCAGCACAACAGAAAATCCAAAATTTTTAAAGGGAGAACCGTTCCTAACAACTTCACCACAGACCCTCCTCACGCCCTAGTCCACTGCCTCCCAGGCTCAACCCAATGCCCTCCCATCAATAATTTATGTCCGAAGTCTATTAAGACCCCATTTCCCTCTCATGTATAATTTACACTTCCCCTCCGTGTGGGCAAAGGTTCTAATGGCCGCCGCCTTAGATGGACGTAAACCTTTCATCATTGTGATACAACATGTATATATACTGCGGGAGCCACAGTATGCGACACTCTCGCTCTATATAAGTACATTACTACAGTCCCCGCCTGGCTGTAACTGCGAGCACTAGACTGAACTCCACTGCTCACAGCTCCTGATCTGTCGAATCTACGACTTCTTATTGAACAAGACATCATGAATACACCTCGAGATGATAATTGAGTTAATCTGACGGATCGGACAGTTATTAGATCTCATCCTGCTGCTGCGGGGACAAGATTTCCCGCCGAGACAATTATCAGAGGGCCAAAAATAGGAAAATGAGGCAGAGATGTGACGAAGGGAAGCAGAGGGAAAAAAACCATATGTCGTCTTTTCCCCAGCATCACCAGCCCGTATCTATGCGTGTTGGGTCAATTTGGATCGGGTTCGTATACTTCCTATACCGGGTCTGCAGGACTCAGCGGACGCTAACATTGCCAATATGGCCGATATCTTTGGACCAAACTACCATCCAGTTCCACAGGTCCAGACTCTTAGGCACGGTATTAAAATTTTGAAGGGAACCTGTCAGCATTGTGACGCATACAGACATGCAGCCAGTGTTAGTATGTCCCTGGAGAGATGTGTAATCAGACCTCACACTGCGGTGCTCTGTGCTCTCTGCAGCCAGTGTTATTATTCTCCTGGAGAATGTGTAATCAACCTCACACTGCTGTGCTCTGTTCTCTGCAGCCAGTGTTATGTATTGTCCCTGGAGAGATGTGTAATCAACCTCACACCTGCTGTGCTCTGCTGCAGCCAGTGTTATGTATTGTCCCTGTGATTAGATGTGTAATCAGACCTCACACTGCGTGCTCCTGTTCTCTGCTGCAGCCAGTTATGTATTGTCCGCGAGAGATGTGTAATCAGACCTCACACTGCTGTGCTCTGTGCTCTGCAGCCAGTGTATATTGTACCTGGAGAGATGTGTAATCAGACCTCACACTGCTGTGCCGTGCTCTGTGCAGCCAGTGTTTTTTATTGTCGCCTGGAGAGATGTGTATCAGACCTCACACTGCTGTGCTCTCTGGCAGCCAGTGTTATTATTGTCCCTGGAGAGATGGTAATCAGACCTCAACTGCTGTGCTCTGTGCTCCGCAGCCAGTGTTATGTGTAGTCCGTGAGAGATGTGTAATCAGACCTCACACTCTGTGCTCTGTGCTCTCTGCAGCCAGTGTTATGTATTGGTCCCTGGAGAGATGTGTAATCAGAACCTCACACTGCTGTGCTCTGTGCTCTCTCTGCAGCCAGTGTTGATCGTATTACCTTGGAGAATTGGTATCAGCCTACTGCTGTGTGTTCGCTTAGCTACTACTCATGCAGGACGTGTATATGATTATTGTCCTGGAGAATGTTTGGACAGTTCCTCACCTGCTGGCTCTGTGCTCCTGCAGCCAGTGTTAATATCTGTCCCTGGAGAATTTACATCAGACCTCACACTGCTGTGCTCGTGCTCTCTGCGCCCATTGTTAGTTATTGTCCCCTGGAGATTTGTGTAATCAGACTCCACTGTGTAGTTGTTAGTTGCAGCAGGACTGTGAGATATGGATTTATATCCATGTTTGAAAGGTCTCCCAAGTGTACTTTTCGTGTGTCCTCACACTGCGCGCTCTCTGGGCATCCAGTGATATGATATTGTCCCTGAGAGATCTCAATCAGACCCTTTGTGTAGGTATTGGAAGCAGCAAAACTGTACAATAGGGATTTATATCCCAGGATGTAGCGATCATCAATACACAGGTGTTGTGCATTTCGTTACACTGCTGTGCTAAGTCTCTCTGAATGCCATTGATAAGTTATTTCCCTGGAGAGAATTGTAACCACACCTTTGTGTATGTTATAGTGCGCAGACTGTGATATAGTGGAATGTATATTCCAGATTGTGCTTCTCTTCCCAAGTGCACCTGAGGGGCCTCACAACTGCTGTGCTCTCTGCAATCCAAGATCTGGTATTGGACACTGGAAGAGATGTGTAATAAGACCTTGCTTATATTGTATTTTTAGGGTCCAGGATTGCACTGATGGGAGGGGGGTCCTCACCTGGGCTGTGCTCGGTCCTTCCTCCTGCAATGAATTGCTCATGCGTCCTACTAACACACCATACACAAAGTTATGATCACACATTGGCTGCATGCGGTCTCCATGCTTTATATACTGCTGACATATCCCTTTAAACATGAGAAGTAGACAGATCTGTCAACAGACAGATTGGTGTCAATCAACTCATCTCCTATTAATGAATCTATCTATGATGAGGACTATTATGAGATCCCGTTAAGGAATCCCTTTAACACTCTGACAATACATTCATGAGACAGAGGTAAAGCCTGTGAATCTCAATGACAATGGGAGTAAAGAGACCGGACCCTCATTACTAGAAATCTGATAGCATAGACATGACAAAGGGGTCTCAATCTCAGGAAAAACTTTGGACATTCTATTTTGTCACCAGAAACACATTCTCAATGACAGTATCGAATACTGGACAGCCCTTTAAGACAAGACCGTGCGGCGTCCTGTTTGACATTCCTGAGGTTTTGCAAAAATAAATGTGGGTTTTATAGTGTTAATGTACTACCCACAAAACCCTCAGCAATTCACTTCGTACTTAATTTCTTATAATGTATCATACCTCTGCTTTCTGTCATTTAACAAAACCCTGATTAACCCATTGTACCAAATACTCTCACTCTCGTGAGGTGTTCATTGTAACCAGTCTTCTCAACACAAAAAAACACTAACACTGTACATATATACCCTATATACAGAATTAACCCATTCATGGCTGCTCGATATTCCGTTAGAGAAATCGACAAACACAAGATATTTCGAATCTAATAAAATATCTTCCCTCCTGCCCTGATAGTTTGCTCGTGTTACCAATTCAGGAAACAAAGTGTGAAATACGGATTTATAATTCCGGATATCTTCTTCAAGTGCACTGGGGGGTGTGTCCTCACACTGCTGTGCTCTGTACTGTCCAGGTTTTGTATTGTATTGTCTCTGGATAGATTTATTAGACCGCTGTGTTCTTTGTTATGGCAGCGGACTGTGATATATAGGATTTATATTCCAGTATTGTACTCCTCCTATTGCGTGGGAGTGTCCTCACACTCTGCTCTGCTCTGTCCTGCAGGCCAATGTTGATGTCCCTGGTTAGTTGTTAACCAGACCTCACAACTGCTGTGTCCTGTGCCTCCCTGTCACCAGTGTTTGTATGGCCCTGGAGAGGTGTACCAACCTTGTGTAAGGTGGTTTAGTATCAGCAGGACTGTGATTATAGATTTTTTATCCCAGGATTGTATCTGGGGACATGTCCTCACAACTGCTTTGCTCTGTGCAGCCATGTTATTTGTTACTAGTAGCAGATCAGCAGGTTTAAATAAGACACTGTTAGGGACTGGATTCAACTGTAAAACAAACCTTCAGCTCTCACAGGTTTTAAAGTCTGTGCAGGGCTCCCCCGATATAAAAGAAAATGTTCCCATTGACACGGACAACAAGCGGAGATCTTGAAGGATTTGTACAAATTATTAAAGGGGCTGCCCTGCATAAAAAAAAATACAATAAAACAATACCACTGGTCCACAACAGCGGCTCCCACCTGTCTTATTATTATAGGTGGTTCTGGTAGTACAGCGCCTTGAAATGAAGGAAAAGTGCTTGGCAATACCATAAGTGACGCTAACGGACAGATGTGAAATACAACCGCCTTTGCCTTATCCTGGACCTCCCCTTTACGCTTTTATGACATAACTGCCAGACCTCTACTTCCCCAATGGAAAGGAGGGGTCCCTGATAGGGTAGCTTCTTTTGGGTTTGCGGGATGGACCCAGTTCGGACTTCCCCATTAGATTCTCTTTGCGGGGTCAGAGGAGTCGCCCATTATTCATTAAAAATATTTAAAAATCTGCATTTTTCTAACAGGGAAATTCTCCTTTTTTTGGGAACTGAAATACTAAATCTCGTAATTTGGCTATAAATCACGACGCCTGATGCGTCCGGACCCCCCCTCCGCGGTCACCTACCGTATGAAGGTGTTTCCCTGTGAGTACTGTCCCACCAGCAGATCATGGGTTTGTTTCGAGTCGTCGGCCTCCATTTAGCGGTCGAGTGGAACTCGTGGAACTTGTAGTACTCCTCCCGCGCAGCATTTTGACTCTGTACAAGTCTTCTTGAGGCCAATCGCTGACCGTCTTGAAACTTCAGGTCCTTCTTCCCCGGTCTCGCTCCCCACCACTGAACATCTCTGCAGGGGGCGACTTACAGGGAGGCACCAGCAAAAAAATAAATAAAAAATTTTCTTGCAAAATAAAAAAAATAAAATGTGCCAAAATATTGCAGGCTTCTGCACAATCTCTCAGTCAGCGATGTCTGTACAATCCAGGGAGGAGCTGCTTGTCCACCAGGGGTATCAGATCTGTCAGGAGCACATGATGCAGATCAGGGGGTCACAGGCAAAATGTAGAGGCCTGGAGAGTGTCAAGTTATGCTTGTGCCCCCCAGTGCTGCTGGATGCCCAGGACTGGACCCTCAGATGCCCATCACAGCCCCCTGCCAGCTGGATTTAAATGGCCAGCAGCTCCGGAAACTTTGGAACACCGGAAGTTCCCATCTCCCTTGCATGCTCCCAGCTTACATGCAATGTTTGAATCCGTAGAGGTCGTGGCCATGCTGTGTGGGTTGCGGCTCCTGTCAATGCGGTATGATACCACGCTGCTTGCGCTCCACTCCACCTAGCTTGCAGACGGGTTAATGCAGGTCACCTTAAAATTCCGGTCTATTTTAGCTGCCTGCCTACACTGTGGTGACTTCATGGTGAATTTTCTCAGTGAATGTTTTACATCCCCTAAATATTAATTAAAGATTTATTCAGTCACACTCAGTGTAATTAGGCGGATTTTACGCGCGATTAATAGGCTAGGATGATAGGAGGTGGATCTCTCTCTCTACATCCTGGATTACATGAAAGGGCTGATTACCTATAGATTTAAAGGGGAGTTCTATTTTCCTCCAGGTGAAGGCGCGATACAGTCAACTCGATCCAGAGGATACAATGTAACATCCTGCTGCTCTCCACTGCTCCCCTCTGTGGCTATTGCTTTTGCTGCAGGAGGCTTCTGATCTGTAGTTTAGATGGTGGCAGCCACAGAATATGAAATATAGGATCTAAAGGGAACTTATCCCAGCTGTGTCCATACAGACTGCAGCCAGGTCATGTATTGTCCATGGGAGAATGTGTATTTTAGAAATCTTCTGTATATTAGTAGCAGCAGACAGTGACCTGTTGATTTATATTCCATGTTCTACTGGTGTTTCCTCACACTGCTGTGCTCCTCTGCAGGCCAGTGTTTGTGGGTATTGTCCTTGTGGAGATGTGTATTCAACCTTTATGTTAGTTGTTAGTAGCAAGCAACATAAGAGTGCTCTATGATTTATAACGGGTAGTATCCTCACACTGCTGTTGCTCTGTGCTATCTCAGCCTGTGTCAGGTCTCAGGGCCAGCTCTCAGGGCAGCAGAGCCTCAGTTGGGCCCCTTTGCAGTGATTCATGTGCAGCATAAAAAAAATCCAGAAAAATAAAAATATTCCCAACAGCCCCAACAGCTCGCCATGGAGAATGTATATACAATAATACAAGCATCCTCATAGTTTAAAACTGTTGAGCCTTATCATGGTCCTAAGATATACCGCCCCCCATGGAGTCATCATATACAGCCCCCCTCACCAGGATCAGCCTGTGGGCCGCCAAGCAGATTCTGTGCCCAGACACTTGCCCGGGTATGCCTGGTGCGGCCTGCAGTTATTGTCCCTGGAGAGATGTGTAATCAGTCCTCACACTGCTGTCTCTTTGCTCTCTGTCAGCCAGTGTTATGTTTGTCCCTGAGAATGTGTCGTCATACTCACACTGCTGTGCTTTGGTGCTCTCGCAGCCAGTGTTAGATATTGCCCTAGAGGGAGATGTGAAGAACAGGCCTTTTTGTTATGTGGTTAGTAGCAGCATTACTGTGTTTATTAAGATGAGAGCTTCATAGCAGTTGTCTAGAGATTAGAGCTGCACATTCAGCATTTGACTGGTGGGCATGGGTAAGATACGAACTGACTCTTTCTGGAGGTGTTATGTGGGGCCACATTCTCCAGGGGCCCCGTGAGTAGTCAGCTGTGATGAGAGGTCCTCTGTCTTCTGGAGGTGAATGTGAACGGTGCTGTGCCCTTTAGGGTCACTTCCATTACACAGCATTACTGCGGATCGCTATGTTACTCCAGATGCTGCCGTGACTCGCTCTCCTCCTGCCGTGTGCTGGACATCCTGGTCTGGGAGCAGGAGTCTCTGGGTTACATATGCATTAACTCTGTGTCTTTGACTGATTGCCGGGTGAGCTGAGTGTCTTCACGGGGAAATTGTTGTAAACCCCCAACCCTGAGTGGACGTCTAAGCAGCCGCCACTGTAACAAAGGAAAGATTTTATCTGGTTTTCAATTTCAAGGGTATAGAGTATGATGTTTCTAAGATTATTAACTTTTCCGACAGTGCTCTCGGATTGTGTCCTCACATCTGGCTGTGCTCTTTGCTCTGCTGCAGGCCACTGTTATTTATTGGTCCCTGGAGAGATGTGTAATCAGACCTTGTGTAATCTGCTATAGGCAGCATACTGTGGTATATGAATTCTATTCCAGAATTGTGGCTTCTCCACGTGCACTGGGGTGTGTCCTCACACTGCTTGCTCTCTAGCAGCCCTTACTGTTATTGTCGCCTAGAATGATGTGTAATCAGACCTTGTAATTTTGTTAGTAGCATCAGAGGACTGTGATATAATGGATTTATGTTCCAACAGTGGCCTTCTTTAACCGTTCAGGACCTCCGGCCCCTTTTTGTTTTTTCATTTCATTTTTCACTGCCCACAATCCAAATTCTATAACTTTTTAATTTTACCGTAACAGAGGCTGTGTGACGTCTTGTTTTTCGCTAACAAATTGCACTTCATAGTGCTGGTATTGAATATTCCATGCCGTCCACCGGGAAGTCCGGGAAAAAACTTAAAAAATGCTAACTGAAAATGGTGAAAAAACGCATTTGCTCCATTTCTTGTGGGCTTGATTTTAAACGGCTTTCACTGTGCGCCCCAACTGACAGGTCTGTAACTTTATTCTTTGGGTCTGTGCGATCACGGGGTAACCCATTTGTGTAGGTTTTAAAATGTTTTTCCTACATTTACAACAATTAAAAACGTGTGTAGAAATTTTTGTTTTTTATTTTGGCAGCTTCTGGCGCTAATAAATATGTTTTCAATCGTCGGTGTCAACGGAGCTGTGGGTGGTGTCATTTTTGCACTTCTGCTGAAGTTTTCAATGCTCATAATAAGGGGACGGTCGAGCTTTGATCACTTTTTATGATTGTTAATATTTTTCAAAAGGACAAAAACGCCAATGTCGTCTTCGGCTCTATTTTCCGTACAGGGTTAAAAGGCAGTGAAAAAACTTATTATATTTTTGGTAGCACGGGCATTTTTCTGACCGGCGATACCTTCTGTGTTAGTGATTTTCGTGGGGGTTTATTTATATTTAAGCATTCTAGGGAAAGGGGGGAGATTTGGAGTGTTTAGGGTTTTTAATTGAAAATTTTTTTTTTAAACTTTTTTCAATTTTTACTCTTACTTTTTTTCAGTACTCCCGAGGTGTCTGATCGATCTATCATATACTGCAATACTACAGTATGGCCTTATATGGGTGAGTTTTCTCCTCATTATTACATGTGCGATCGGTCCTTCGAAAACCCGAGCTGTCACGGTGACAGATCGCTCTCCCCGATTACGTCACTGGTGCCGCCATCTTTTGAAGCCCGCCGGCGAATGTGCCGGCACAGCCCATGAGCCCCTCCATACCCTTCGGCCTACCTGTTACGTCTACTTACTCACGGGCCGTGAAAGGGTTAAGTGCACTAGTGTGTCCGCACACTGCTGTGCTCTATGTTAATCTGCAGCCAGTGTTGGTCTTGTCCCTGGCGAATTATAATTCATGCCTCACACTGCTGTGCTCTGTTGCTCTCTGCACCAGTGTTATGTATGTCCTTGGAGAGCTGTGTCCTCAGAGACCTCACACTGCTGTGCTCTGAGCTCTCTCCGCAGCCATGTTAGGTTATATGCACTTAGGACTGAGATGTTAATAATCAGGACCTTCACACTGCTGTTGCTATGATGCTCTCTGCGCCAGTGTTGCTATTGTCCCTTAGGAGAGATTTAATCACAACCTCACAAAGCCTGTGCTCTGGCTCTCTTCGAGCCAGTGTATGTATGTGTCCGCTAGAGAGATGTTCAGATCATGACCTCTGTTATGTTTTTAGAAGCAGCGGACTTGATGTTTAGGATTTTATTCCAGGATTGGAATTCTTAATGTGCACTGGGGGGGTGTCCTCCACAACTGCTGCCTCTCTGCACGGAGCTGCTGCCCCAAAGGCACCTCCCCTTACTCTGAGAGAAGGCTTCTGGGTGGAATACTACAGCATTCCTACAACAGAGGGAAGGGGGTAGGGGGGTCCCCCTCCCAGCTTTTAGTGCTTTGTCCTAGGTTTCTGTATTTTTGTAGCCAATCATTGCAAACACTTTGGAATTAAAATAATTATAGATTTCTTATAAATGAAGAAAAATGCTAAATAAACAGAAAAAAACTAAATAACACATAATGACAAATACCAAACTAATGAATAAAATAATTGAGGACGGGAAATAAACAAAAAATCTTAAAAAAAACGTAAAAAAAACCATGAAGCGATGATCCCACTTAGAGCAGTGATTGGGGCTGATCTACAGTCTTTTTCTATTGTAGAGCTGCCGCTTGATCTGAATGATGGCAGAGCACAGTTCTTTGATATTGACATAGATGGCGACAGAGTCCCGCCATAGAGTGCTGACATAATACCGCCTATATGCTGACATAATACCGCCATATATTGCGACATAAGACCAGCATATTTGCTGACATAATACCATCATATAGGCTGACATAATACCTCAATAGGGCCTGACATAGATACCATCATATAAGTGCTGACATAATATACCACATCATATCAGTGCGGACTAATACCATCAATAGTGCTGAAATAATACCATCATAGAGTGCTGACATAAATACCTCATATAGTGCCTGACATAATACGCGCCATAATAGTCTGACATAATACCATCATATAGGGTGACATAAGACCATCTATAGTGCTGACATAAATAACCGCCATATAGTGCTGACAGCATACCATCATATAGTGCTTGACATCATACCATCATATAGTGGCTGACATAATACCGCCCTATAGGGGCTGACTAATACCCGCCATATAGTGCTGACCAGAATACACCAGCCATAATAGTCTACATAATACCACCATATAGTGCTGACATAATACCACCATATAGTGCTGACATAATACCACCATATAGTGCTGACAGATACACCATAGAGTGGCTGACAGAAGCCGAACATATAGTGATAAATAATCCGCCGATATAGTGCTGACATAATCCGCATATATACAATCCCCATATAGTGCTACATAATACCATCAAAGCATGCTGACATATACCCCCGTCTTTACCCACATAATACCCACATAATTTGCATGTGGGTCCCAGTCCTTTGGGTTCTCAGTAAATGGGGACCGTAGGCAGGTGCCGTGGTTTGCACCCCCGGTATCCTGCCCCCTGGTGGAGGAGGGCCATGGACAGTAATGTATACAATTACTGGGGATTATGGACACGTTGTATCATCTCTCTGGCCGCGCTCCAGGGTAATTAGCCGCCAGCAGATAATGAGGACACGTCCCGGCTGATTGGTCGGATTTGCACTTGTTGTCTCATTGTCAGTCCATTAGTGTCATGTGACTTATGGAGAACATGTTCCCGCATTGTCCCTGTGATATTAGCAGGAAGAACACGACCAGAGCGGGAGATTAGAGGAGATCTGTTACCCCCACATGCATCTGTCTGCCGGTAACGTTTATGTCATATAGGACACAATGACGAGAACCCCGGAACATGTATAGTCACAACATCATAATGATACAGGATCTATTGCAGCTATTTTCTCACTTTCTATAATTCCCTATTTTATGTGAAATTACCCCCGTTTACCTATGAAAAATCTCCCTGAGCCAGGCAAATGTGACTCTTTTCACCTCATTTTCACATGAGATGAGTCAAGTTTAGTTGTTGCAGATGGAAAGTCACTTCACAATCCCATATCTTCTGTTCTATAGCACCTAAAAACATGCTGCTGGGTCTGTTAAAAGTAAGGATCTTTTGAAATCACAATTGGCTTATGTGAGCTACTGATCCATTAAGCCAGGGATGCAGACAGCCAAAGACATAGTTGGAAATGCAATCTCCATATAACTTAGCTCACACTCTATCGTTTAACTGCCTGATATGTCCGTCCTGTAGATTTAGAACCATATCCTGATGCATCTGAAGATAGATATCTTTCTTTAAATAACATATAAAAGGTGCTATAGAAGCAAAGATTAGGAGCTTCGTAAGTGATACTAATGTGCAACACAAACTTGACTCATCTCAGTCAAAAGGATGAGAAGAGTCATATTTGAAGGACTTTAAGAGAGAATTTTAAAGGGAAACGGTTAAGATTTTCACATAAAGAGGGAATTTTAGAAACATTCACATTTCACCCCCTACTGAGAAGGCTGTTCATTGGTGTGTAAATCTGGTGATAGGTTTCCGTTAAGTGGGGCTTAACATTATAGAACCGCACTGATCACATCCCTTTAAGCCTAGATTGATCATAGTAACTAACATTGATGTAATATAAACATAACACAACCATGTCGTGTGTTAATTTAGTGTGATCTGTATAACGAGACATAACAACCGCCATAGGGGTCTGATATACGCACACATTGCCCAAATAATACACCCATAGAGGGCCAAGTTACAATAACTTATATTCCACACTAATAAAAAGCCAATAGTGGCCCACTACCCAATGCCCCCAGGGAGGCATCCGGGAGGAGGTAATAACAACCTAATGACAATAAAAAATGTACTCGCAATCTTGATACTTCTGTAAGATTGAAACAGTTCACAATTGTCTCCATTAGTTCATCGTGTCCTGGCCAAACCAGAACCCGCACATCCCATTCCAGAGCGATACACTGTACAAAATCCCAGCAGAATCACATCCGGGTCACCGCGCTACCAGGAGATAATTGTTTTAATCTTATCATATATTACTGATTGTATCCACCACTAGGGGAATCCCTACAACAGATTATACACCACCACTAGGAGGAGATCACTACATACAGATTATACACACACCCTAGGGGGAGATCACTACATACAGATTATACATCACCACTAGGGGACTCACTACATACAGATTATACAACCACTAGGGGAGATCACTACATACAGATTATACACCACCACTAGGGGGAGCTCACTACATCCGATTATACACCACCACTAGGGTGAATCACTACATACAGATTATACACCCACCACTAGGGGGAGCACACTACATACAGAATATCAACACCACCACTAGGGGAGATCACTACATACAGATTATACACCACCACTAGGGGGACTCACTACATACAAATTATACACACCACTAGGGGGAGATCACTACATACAGATTAATACACCACCAACTTAGGGGGAGCTCACTACATACAGATTATACACCACCACTAGGGGGAGATCACTACATACAATTATACACCCCCCACTAGGGGAGGTCACTACATACAGATTATACACACCACTAGGGGAGATCACACATACAGATTATTACACACCACTAGGGAGATCACACACATACGATATACAACAACACCACCACTAGGGGGAGCTCACTACATACAGATTATACCCCCACCACTATGGGAGCTCACTACATACATTATACACCACCACTAGGAGGAGAACTCTCAACTACAGATTATACACCACCACTAGGGAGGTCACTACATACAGATATAACATCAACACACCACAGGGAGATCCACTACATACAATTATACACCACCACTATGAGGTGATCACTACATACAGTAATACACCACCACTAGGGGAGTCACTACATACAATTATACCACCACAGGGGGAGTATCACACTACAATTATACACCACCACGGGGGAGATCACTACATACAGATTACACCACCACTAGGGGAGATCACTACATACAGATTATCACCCCACTAGGAGGAGATCACTACATACAGATTATAACACCACCACCACTAGGGGGGAGATCACTACTACACATTATACACAACCATCTAGGGGAGATCACTACATACAGATTATACACCACCACTAGGGAGTCACTACATACACAGTATACAACCACCACTAGGAGGAGCTCATACATGAGATATATACACCACCACTAGGGGAATCATACACATCAGATTATACACCACCACTATGAGGAGATCACTACATACAGATTATACACCACCACTAGGGGGAGATCACTATATAACAGATTATACACCCCCACTAGGAGGATCAACATACATACAGATTATACACCACACTAGGGGAGATCACTACATACAGATTATACACCACCACTAGGAGGAGATCACTACATACATATTATACACAACCACTAGGGGAGCTCACTACATACAATATACACCACCACTAGGGAGGATCACTACATACAATTATACACCACCACTGAGGGAGATCACTACAATATTTTATACACCACCACTAGGGGGAGCCACTACATACCATTTACCCCCCCTAGGGGAGATCACTACTACAGATTATACACCACCACTAGGGGGAGCTCACTACATCGATTATACACCACCACTAGGGGAGACACTACATCAGATATACATCACCCTAGGGGAGCTCACTACATATAGATTATACACCACCACTAGGGGAGCTCACTACATACAGATTATACACACCACTAGGGGGAGATCATACATACAGATTATACACCACCACAGGGGGAGATCACTACATCACTTATACACCACCACAAGGGGGAGATCACTACATACAACCATTTTATACACCACCACTAGGGGGAGATCACTACATACAGATTGAGGACACACCACTATGGGGAGTCACTACATACAAGATACACCACCACTAGGGGGAGATCACTACATTACAGATTAACACCACACACTAGGGGGAGCTCACTACTACAGATTATACACAACCACTGGGGGGAGATCACAACAGATTATACACCAGCCACTAGGGGGAGCTCACTACATACCGATTATACACCACCACTAGGGGGAGATCACTACATACGATTATCCACCACCACTAGGAGGATTCACTAAACAGATTACACACCATTAGGGGAAATCACTACATACAATTATACACCACACTAGGGAGATCACTACATACAGATTATACATCACCACTTAGGGGGAGATCACTACATACAGATTATACCCACCACTAGGAGGATCACTACATCACTTATACACCCACCACTAGGGGACTCACACATACAGATTATACACCACCACTAGGGGAGATCACTACAATCACATTATACACACCACACTAGGGGGAGATCACTACATACACATTATACACCACCACTAGGGGATCACTACACTACTCCATTATACACCACCACTAGGGGGAGCTCACTAATACAGATTATACCCCACACCACTAGGGGAGAGCACTACATACACATTATACACCCCACAGGGGGAGATCACTACATACCAGATTATACCACCACCACTAGGAGGAGCTCACTACATACTCATTATACACCACCACTAGAGGAGATCCTACATACAGTTCATACCCACCACTAGGGGAGATCACACATACAATTACAACCACCACTAGGAGGAGATCACTACATACACATGATACAACACCACTAGGGGATTCACTACATACACATTATACCCACCACTAGGAGGATCACTCATACAGATTATACCACCACCACTAGGGGAGCATCACTACAACAGATTTATACACCACCACTGGGGTGGTGGAGATCACTGCCATACACAGTTGGTCAGTTTTTAGCCTTGCAGCGCTGGGGATCTGGGTTCACGTCCCAGGGTCAACATTTGCAAAGAGTTTGTATGTTCTTTTCCGTGTTTGTGTGTGTTTCCTCCGTGTTTCCTGCCCACAACCCAAACAATACTGGTAGTTAATTAGATTAGGACCCCCATGGGGACAGGGACCCGATTGGCAAGTTCTGTGCAGCGCTGTGTAACCTGTGTGCGCTATATAAATAAAGGAATTATTAATATATATTTTCCCACCATATATAATGTCACCTTTATTGCCCTCATACAGTATAATGCCCCCATTAATGGGCCCATACAGCATGGTACCTCCTATATGTCCTCACTTATTATCACTCCCTCCCTCCTGCACACAGTACAATGGCCCCTGGTGACATTGTACTGACAATCAGATGCTCTTCTGCTATCCTAAAGGACGTGTCATTTTATGTCCTCCCTTTAAGTATCATGTTTGTGGTTGCAGGTTCCGGTAGAGGTGCCTTATATCCAGCCGAATATCCTGTGTCTTGTCTGTGCGGTGACATCATCGCCTGTACATGATGATTGCAGTGTATCTGTGATGTCATCACATTGTACTGGGGTAACCAGGTGCAGCCCTTAAAGGGGAAGTTCCCATATTACTGCTGTACAGTATAGTACAATGGATGTTGTGACTGCTCATCCTATGATATATGTTCCTTCCAGTAAATCTCCGCCGCCTTGTGTAACCCCAGGAATCCGCATTATATCCACCGGCCTCATGAGTCAGGCTCCTCGCTGCTGCTGCTTTTGTTTTGGTCAGGAAGGAGAAGTTTACGGTGAACTCAGGCGACTTGTAACAAGTCTAAATGTCAGCATTAAAGGGATGAAGAGAGGAAGGAAGGTGTAAAGGTCGACTACGGTGTGAGAAACCATATAAGGGGCCCAGAATGTAGGAAGAAGCAATAACTCCCACCCACTGTCCCACTGTGATACAGCTCACACCTGACCCTCCAAGTCAGATCTGCCACGTCTTTAAAAAACACAAAAAATTGTTAGAAAAAGTCTAGATTTGACCCAAAAAGCACAGAGCACAGCAGTGTGAGGACACACCCCCAATGCACTTGGTGAAGCTACAATCCTAGAATATAATTCCATATGTCACAGTCCTGCTGCTACTAACAACATACATAACATTCTGATTACACTTCTCTCCAGGGACAATACATAACACTGGCTGCAGAGAGCACAGAGCACAGCAGTGTGAGGTCTGATTACACATCTCTCCAGGGACAATACATAACACTGGCTGCAGAGAGCACAGAGCACAGCAGTGTGAGGTCTGATTACACATCTCTCCAGGGACAATACATAACACTGGCTGCAGAGAACACAGAGCACAGCAGTGCAGAGCAGGACACACTGTTTGATCACAAAAGTAACAAGACTAATACATTGGGGCACATTTACGGAGGGTCCGAACGCCGCACTTTTGTTGGGTTTCGCGATTATTTCCATTTTGCGCTGAATTGCCCCAGGTTTTTGGCGCATGCGATCAGATTGTGCCGCATAGGCGCCGGCTCGCATGCAACAGAAATTGGGGGGGCGGTGCCGTCAGACAACCCGACTCATTCGGACAAACCGCGGAACTTATAAAAAGAATCGCGTCGCAAGATCAACGCTGCCACAGGCAACCAGGAATAAGAGGTGAACTCGGCGGACCTCATCGCAGAATCGACCCATGCCGGACTTGGGCCCAGATCTAGTGAATCACGCC
Source organism: Engystomops pustulosus (assembly GCA_019512145.1). Classification (NCBI taxonomy): domain Eukaryota; kingdom Metazoa; phylum Chordata; class Amphibia; order Anura; family Leptodactylidae; genus Engystomops; species Engystomops pustulosus. The sequence goes on along the minus strand of WNYA01000151.1, from coordinate 89,157 downwards.
GGACCCGAATCCTCATCGGACAACGCACCGGGGGATCGCACCAGGACCGGGTAAGTAAATCTGCCCCAGTGTATTAAAAATCTTACTAAATAATCATTTTTTTTTATATAAATATGACCATCAATTAATAAAAATAATAATTAGGAATATAGTAAAGTAAATAAAATAATGAATACATGAAAATATCAAATATAAAAACCAAGAAGCGGATGATACCAAGTAGAGCGGAGGGGGCGATCTTAACGTCCTTTCTATGGTACAAGCCTTCGCTGATCTGAATCGCATATCAAGCAGTGATTTTACTATTGCCATATAGTGCTGACATAGTTCTCCCGCATATATTTGGCTGACATACCCCTCCATATAGTGCTGACATATCCCCCCCCGCCCCCCCCCCCCCATATAGTGCCGGACATAGTCCCGCCATATTGTGCTGACCTCGTCCCGCATAAATAGTGCTGACATAGGTCCCCCATATTGTGCTGACATAGTTCCCGCGCATATAGTGCTGACCATTAGTCCCTGCCATATAGTGCTGACATAATACCGCCATATAGTGCTGACATAGTCCCGCCATATAGTGCTGACATAGTCCCGCCATATAGTGCTGACATAATACCGACATATAGTGCTGACATAGTCCCGCCATAAGTGCTGACATTTCCCGCCATATAGTGCTACTGACATTGTCCCGCCATATAGTGCTGACATAATCCCGCCATAATGTTTGACATATACCCCGCCATATCGTGCTGACCATAATCACCTGGCCAATAAGTGCTAACATATGTCCCGCCAATATAGTGCTGACAGTAATACCACCCGCCATAAGTCAATTACAAAATAATACCGCCAGATACTATAAAATATAATGAAGGCTTCAAAATTTGCATGGGGTTCCACGCTGGTGTGGTTTCGTCTGGCACACCACTCACGGTACACATGCGCGAGTGCACGTAGGCGATGTGGTTTTGGCGGCGTGATGTCGAATGTGTCGCAAAAGCTGAACCCAGCTAGCGCGGTGGATTCACCAGGTGTGCGACAATCGTCAGCAGACCACTTGTGGAGGAGGCCATAGATGTAATTGGCGGTGAGTGGTGGGGGGTATAGGGGCACGTCTGTAACGGGTGATTATGACACTTGTATCAGCTCTCTGGCCGCGCTCCAGGGTAATTAGCCGCCAAGCAGACAGGAGACACGTCCCGGGTGATTGGTCGGATTTCACTTTTTTTGTCGCATTTCAGTCATTTATTGTATGTGACTTAATGAGGAGCACTGTTTCCTCTGCATTGTCCCTGTGATATTAGCGAATACCGGACCAAGCGGGGATTAGAGCGATCTGTTTACCCCCAAAAGCAACTGCCAACAAAATGTCTGTCTGCCGACAACGTGTTATGTCATATAGGACACAATGACGAGAACCCCGGAACATTTCTATCACATCATAATGACTACAGGCTCGATATGCAGCTCATTAGTGTCACGTCACAACATCACTGCAGGGGCGTGCTGGGATGTTAGACCATGCGATAATAAAACCGCCACAGGTTCATAATTAAACCCACATAGAATTATATATAACGTCATATAAAGAGGCACGTGACATCATAGAAGTGCCGTATCCTGCACACCCCTGATAATGCCTGGCGTCATGCATCGAGTAACAACAATAGGGAATGTCAGAGAAAGCAACATCCTCCTAAATGTAAAACATAACACACAATAGAATATTAATGCTGAATGTAATCTGTGGATAAAATGCACCATAAGTACACTATAGGGGTCCTCTAATCCGACAGTGGGGGTCTGGGTCTCTGAGACCGCCATCACAGTCACATCGACTAAGCCCTGACAGGGGGAGATACGATCCCAAACAGCCTGGACGTAAATCACTCACAAAGCTTGTCAATTAAATCACCGCCATTCGTTGCAAAATAATACAAGTCCATGGAGGGCACCATTGAAACTGTCAAACATTACACACATAATACAAAGCCGGAAGAAGGACCACCCCCCCTCCCTCACCCCATACCGGCTCAGAAAAATCACTGTGCATACAGGTCTTAACTAGACCGTCACCCTTTAAGAGCGCATAGGTGTTATAGGAGGTGGAGCAATCACAATAGGTTGGGGCGCGGGTGAGGCACAGGGGATGAGGTATGAACTACCTATAGACCATAATAAATGTAACTCTGCATCTTGATACATCTTAATTATGAAACATTTCACAACAACCTGCTCCAGTTTACATCGTGTCCGCCCAAACCAGACTTTCGCACATCGCACATTCCAAGGTACAGGGTAACAATCCCAGCGAGCTCCGGGTCACCGCTAGGTCTACAAGGAGATAATTGTTTTATCGTATAATAGTATTACTGATGTATCCACCTTAGGGGGGAGCTCAGTCACTACATGACAGATTATACACACCACGAGGAGAGATGCACACAGACAGATGTATACACCACCACTAGGGGGAGCTCCGACATCACATTATAACACCACCACTAGGGGGATATTCACTCATAAGATTATACACCACCCAGCGAGGGAGATCAACTACTACATTATACACCACCACTACGAGGAGATCACTACATACAGATCTAACACCACCACTAGGGGAGATCATACATACAGATTATGACAACACCACCACTAGGGGAGCTCACACATACACATGAACACCACCATAAGCGATCGAGAGCTCACTACAGATTATACACCACCACTAGGGGAGATCACTACATACCACATATATACCACCACGAGGGGGTAGATCACCTACTACACATGTATACACCACCACTAGGAGGGAGATCATCATACAGATTACACCCCCACTAGAGCGGAGATCCTACATGCAGATTCTACACCACCAACTAAGGGGAGCTCCACTCATTAACATTATCACCCACCCACTAGGAGAGATCACTACATACCACATATACACCACCAACAGGGGTAGATCACGACGTACAGATTATACACACACCACAGGGGGGCGGAGATCACTACGTACAAGATTTTACACCACACTAGGGAGATCATCTACATACAGATAGTACACCACCATTTTTTGGTTCAGGGGGGAGCTCACGAACATACAGAGAGATCACCACCACTAGGGGAGCATCAACCTGACCTCCACCATATCATATAGTAGATACACCACCACTAGGGGGAGATCACTACAATGATTACACCTAGGAGATACACAATACAATTATCCACTCTAGAGCATACCACGTATACACCACAGGAGATCACAATACAGATTATACACCGCCACTAGGGGGAGATCACTACTACAGTATATCAACCAACCACTAGGAGAATCACTACATACAATTGTACACCACCACTAGGGGTAGATCACTACATCAGATTATACCACACCACTAGGGGAATCTCCTACACACACAGTTATACACCACACCATAGGGGAGATCACTACATACCATTATCACCACACCACTAGGGGGAGATCCTACCTACGATTATCACCACCACTGAGGGGAGCATCACTACATCACAGAGTAATTCACCACCACTAGGGGGGAGAATCACTACACAGATTACTACAACCCACTAGGGGGAGATCCACTACATACGATTATACACACCACTAGGGAACACAGAGCTCACCTAAGGGGAGATCACTACATACAGATTACACATCAACCTAGGAGAGATCACTAACATACTAGGTATACACCACCACTGAGGGGGAGATATACCTACCTATCTATTACAACACACTGAGGGGGAGATCACTACGTACAAGATTTATAACACCACCACCCACTAGGGGAGAGTCACTACATACAGATTATACACCACACTATGGAGATATCACTACATACATATATACACCACCACTAGGGGGAGATACTACATACATATATGAACACCACCCACAGGGGAGATCCTACATACATATATACACACCACATGGGAGGATCACTACATACAATTAGATCACACCCCACTAGGGGTATAGATCACACACAAGCACGAGTTTATCACCACCACTTAGGGAGAATCTCACTCATACCCATTATACACCACCACAGAGGAGGAGTCACTACATACGATTTAGTACACCACCACTAGGAGGAGATCACTACATTACAGACTTATACGCCACCACCACTAGGGGGAGATCCCTACAACACATTCAAAAACAAAAAAACACCCCAGGCTTAGCGGAGTGACATCTACATCACTATTATACACTCACCACTAGGGGGGAAGTCCACGACAGACAATTATACACCACCCACTAGGGGGTATCATCACATACACATATACAACCCACCCCTAGGGGAGATCACTACTACATCATTATAACCACCACTAGGGGAATCACTACATACATTATACACCACCACTAGGGATATTCCACTAACATACAGCATTATACACCCACCCCGAGGAGGAGCACTACATTCAATTATCACCACCACGAGGGTGAGATCACTCATACACATTAAAACCACCATAGGGGGAGATCACTACATACAGAATTCACCACACACTAGGGGGAGAATCACTACTTACAGATCTATACCCCACCACTAGAGAGAGATCAGCACATACACTTACACCCCGGGGAGTCATACATACAGAACCACCACTAAGGGGGAGCTCACCACCTAACACATTTAGACACCACCACATAGGAATCACTACATACCATGAACACCATCCTAGGTGAGCACCGTCAGATTCCCCACTAGGGCACTACATACATTATAACACCACCACAGGGGAGATCACTACTACTACAATTAACACCACCACTAGGGTAGCTCACTACATTACATTATACACCAGCCACTAGGGGGAATCACTACCACTGTATACACCACCACTAGGGGAGATCAGCTAACATCAGATTAATACACCACCACTAAGGGGGATATCACTACTACATACAATTACTACACTGACACTCACTAAGCACCCTAGGGGATTGACACTCAAACCCGTCACATACACAACAGATTATACACCACACGCAGGTGGGAGAGTCACACAATACCGACTTATACACCACCACAGGGGAAATCACTCACTAACGATTTATACAACTACCACCACAGGGGGAGAGCACTACATTTACAAACGATGACTACATACCCACTAGGACTCCACAGATTATCCACTAGAGAGATACTCAGCAGTACACGCTAGTCTACATACAGTGATTAATACCCACCACTAGGGGAGATTCACTACATACAATTATACCACAGGGACCATATAGTGCACCACCACTAGGGTGAGATCACTACATACAATTACATACACCACCACTAGGGGGAGATCTACTACATACAGATATACACACCACCACTAGGGTGATGCTGACGTACAGTCATTTATCACCACCACTAGGGGGACTCACTACCATACAGATTATCACCACCAACTGGGGGAGAATTCACTACTACACATTTAGTTTGGTACACACCACCACTCAGGGAGATGCACTACATACAGATTATACAACCCCACTAGGAGGAGATCACTACCTGACAGATTAGACACCACCACTAGGGGAATCACTACATACAGATTTATATCACCACCATATGGGAGAATCACTACATACAATATAACACCACCACTAGGGGGAGCTCACCTACCATACCACCCGAGGGTCACTATAACACCACCACTAGGGAGATCACTACATACGATATCACCGAAACCACTAGGTGAGCCTACGACAGATTCCCACTGGAAGTCACACGACTATATACACCACCATAGGGTGAGCATCACTACATACATAATTATACAACACCAAGGAGAACCTCAATAACGACACAACTAGGGGAGATCACTACATCCCGATTACACCCATTTCTACTACCATACATAACACCACCAGAAGGGGAATCACTGACATCAGATTATACACCACCACTATGGGAGATCACTACATATACATTAATTTCACCACCACTAGGGGAGATCACACATACAATTATATCACCACCACTAGGGAATCACTCCATACACATTTAACACCACCACTAGGGGGAATCACTACATACAGTTTACACCCAGTGAATCATCTGACATTCAATACCACCATAAGGGGAGTCACTACATCCATTCATGACCATACGACCACCACTAAAGGGAGATCACACCATAGCAGATTATACAACCACCACTAGGAAGATCACTACATACAGATTATACACCACCACTAGGAGTGAGACTACTACAGATCCCCACAAGAGTACATATATATTCCCACCACCACTATGGAGGAATCACTACATACGTTATCACGCACACTCAGGTGACACTACATAAGTTATACGCTCACCACTAGGGGATGATCACTACATACAGATTATACACCACCACTAGTAGCTCATCTACTACAATTAGCACCCCCACTAGGGGGAACTCCGTACATACATTATCACCACCACATGAGAATCACTACTCGGTACTACAGAGGAGTCACTACAACAGTTATCACACGGGCTAGACAATAACACCACCACTAGGGGGAGATCACTACATACACATAATACACCACACACTAGAGGGAGATCACTACATACAATTCCCCAGGGAATATATCACGCACACCACATAGGGGAAGTCACTACATACAATTCGTTCCCACCACTAGGAGAGATACTACATACCGATTATACACACAACCACTAGAGGAGAAATCACTACATACAGATATACACCACCACTAGGCATCATCTCCACTACAGATTATAACACCCCACTCGATTTGGAATCCTACATCAGTTATACCACCACCACAGGGGAGATCACTTCATATATACCCACCAGGAAGCACAAGAAGTTATACATCCCCACCACTGAGGGAGATCCACTACATACCGTTATACGACCACCTCTAGGAGGATCACTACATACAGATGCATCGCCACCACTGTGTGAGATCACGACTACAGATTTACAAACCACCACAGGAGATATCACTACATACATATTAATACACCACCACTGGTGGAGATCCTACATACGATTATACCCACCACTTAGGGGAGATCACTACATACAGTTATACACCACCTATTGGAGCTCACTACAATACATATTATACTCCATCCTAGGGGGAGATCCCTAGTACAGATGATACAACACCACCACTAGGCGTAATACACTACCTACACATTTACACCACCACTAGGGAGCTCACTACATACAGATTATACCCACCACTAGGGGGCTATCCCTACATACAGATTATCAACCACCACTAGGGGGAGATCACTACATATCAATTTATACAAACACCACCACTAGTGGAGAATCACTCCATCAGATTATACATAAACCACCACTAGGAGGAGAGTCACTACTACAGATTATACACCACCACAGGTGACTCACTACATAATACACATTCTACACCACCATCTAGGAGGAGATCACTACATACAGATTATACACCACCACTAGGGGAATCAACATACAGATTATAACACCACCACTAGGGTGAGCTCACACATACAGATTATCCAACCAACCACGAGGGGAGATCACTTACATACGATTATACACCACCACTAGGATAGCTACACTAATCACAATTATAACAACCACCACTGGGGAGATCACTACATGCAAGAATACACCACCACTATGGGGACTCCTCATACACATTATACACCCACCACGAGGTGGAGCTCACTAACATACACATTATACAGTTTAACACCACCACTAGGGGAGATCACTTCATAAAGATTATACAACAAACCCCCACTAGGGGGAGATCCTACCTACAGATATACAAATATTACACCACCACTTAAGTGAGATCACTACATACAGATGAACACACACCCACTAGGGGGAGATCACCTACACAGATTTTAGCACCCACCACTAGGGAGATCACTAACATACAGATTATACCACACCACCACTAGGGGGAGATCACTACATAACAGATTAATACACCACGCCTCTCGGGGAAAGATCACTACATACAGATTATCACACCACTAGGGGAATCACTACATACAATTATACCCACCACTAGGTTAGCTCACTACATACAGATTAACCACACCACCACAGGGTGAAGATCAGCTACATACAGATTATACAAACCAACCACTAGGTGGAGCTCACTACATACAATTATACAACCACCTACTAGGAGAGACACTACATACAGATTATACACCACCACTAGGGGGATATCACTACATACAGATTATCACCAACCACTAGGGGAGATCATACATACAGATAAATAACACCAACCACTAGGGGAGATACGTACAGCAGATTATAACCCCACCCCTAGGGTGAGATCACTACATACACATTTACACTCCCCTAGGGGGAATCCTACTACATTATCCAGATAATACAACCCACATAAGGAGAGATCACTACATGCAGATTTCCACCACCACTAGGGGATCTTCACTCATTACACATTATACACCAAAAACCACCAGGTATGAGATCGCCACTACAGACCATTATAACAACCATCACAGGGGAGATCCTACGTACAGATTATACACCACCACTAGGATGAATCACTACCTAAAAATATACCCACCACTAGGGGGAGATACTACATAGCAGATTATACACCACCACTAGGGGAGCTCACTACAACCAACATTATAACCCCACCACGAAGGTGAGATCATACAATCCACATTATACACCACCACTAGGGAGTCACTCATCAGATGCTCACCCCACTCGGGGGAGATCACTACATACAGTATTATACCACCCCAACACTAGGGGAGAAACTACATACAGATTATACACACCACCACTATGGGGATTCACTACATCCAGATTATACCCAGCACTAGGGGGAGATCCGACATACAATTCTAACACCACCACTAGGGGGAGATCCACACACCCATATCACACCACTAGGAGGAGATCGCTCAATCCATATATACACCACCACAGGGGGAGTTACTACGCATGATTATAAACCACCACTAGGGAAGATCACTACATACATACAGATTAGACACCACCACTAGGGGGAGACAACTACATACAGATGATACAACCACCACTAGGGGGATAAATCACTCATACAGATTATACACCACCACTAGGGGGATCACTACATACACTTAATACATCACCACTAGAGGCGATCACTACAACGATATTATCAAACACCACTAGGGGGATTACTACATACATATTATACACCACCACTAGGGAATCACTAATACAGATTATCCCACCCCTAGGGGAAGATCATACATACAAGAGTATACACCAACCACTAGGGGGATATCACTACATACAGATTATACACCACCACTATGGGAGATCACTACATACACAATATAAACACCACTAGGGGGAGATCAGTACTAAAGATATATACACCACCACTAGGAGGGATCCTACATACAGATTATACACCACCACAGGGGGAATATATCACTACAATACAGATTACCCCACCACTAGGGGTGAGATCACTACTACAGATTTACACCACCACTAGGGTGAGCTCACTACATACAGATTATAACACCCACCACTAGGGAATCACTACTACATATTATACAACCACACTAGGGTGATCTAATACTACATACAGATTATAACACCACCACTAGGGTGAGTTCACTACATACAGATTATACACCACCACTAGGGGATAATCACTACAGACCGATTATTACACCACCCACGAGGGATATCACTACATACAGATTCTACAAAACTATACAACCACCAACTAAGGAGATCACTACTACAGATTATACACCACCACTAGGGAGATCACTACATACAGCTTATACACACCACTAGGGTGAAATCACTTACCTAACAGATAACACCACCACAGGTTAGCTCACTACGATACAACATATACACCACCACTATGGGGAATTCACAACTACATCAGCTTATAACACAACCACCACTATGTGGATGATCACTACTCAGATTATAACACACCACAGGGTGAGATCACGACAATACAATTATACACCACCACTAGGGTGATATCACTACTACATATTATCCATCCACCACTAGGGGGAGATCTACATACAGTTCTACACCCCCACCACTGGGGGGGGGAAAATCACTACATACAGATTATACAAACCACCACCACTAGGGGGAGATCACTACATACATATTAACCCACCACCACTAGGTTAGCTCACTACATACAGATTATCCCACCACGAGGTGAGATCAATAATACAGAGTATACACCACCACTAGTGGTGATCACTACAGTACAGATATAACACCACCCCTAGGCGGAGATCACTACATACCAGATGTACTGACACCACACTAGGGGGAGATCACACATCAGATGATACACCACCCCACTAGGGAATCACTACATACAGATTAAACACCACCACTAGGGGGAGATCACACAGACAGATTATACCCGCCCACTAGGAGGAGATCTCCTACAGCAGATTATAAACCCACACTAGGGGGAGCTCACCATTACACATTATAGACCCACCACTCGAGGCAATTCACTACATACTATACACATTATACACCACCACTAGGAGGAGATCACTACATACACATTATATCCACCCTATAGGGGGAGCTTCCTATCTACAGATTATATCACCCCACTAGGGGGGCTCACACTGCATACGATTATACGCCAACACTAAGGGGAGATCACTAATTACAGATTATAACACCACCACTAGGGCAATCATACATACATATATCCACCATCCACTATGGGAATCACTACATACAGATTATCACCACCACTAGATGAGATCACTACATACACATATATCCACCACGAGGGAGATTCACTACATACAGATTAATACAGACACCCTAGGGGAGCTCACTGCATACAGAATTAGACAGCAGCACCACTAGGGGAAGATCACTCCATTCAGATTATACACCAACCACACCACTAGGGGAAAATCACTACATACAGATTATACCCACCACTAGGGGAGATCACTAAATACAATTTATACACCACCACTATGAGAATCACACATACAGATTACTACCCCACTAGGGGAGATCACTACTAGAGATTATACACCACCAATAGGGGGAGCTCAGCTTATACAGATTATCCACCACCCGAGGAGGAGATCAAACTACTACAGTTATACACCACCACTATGGGAGATCACTACCTACAGATTATACACAACCACTAGGGAGATCCTACATACACATTATACACCACCACTAGGGGGATATCACTACATACCCATTACCACCACCACTAGGGATATCACTACATACACATTATACAACCACCACTAAAGGGGGAGATCACTACAATAACACATTATACACCACCACTATGAGGAGATCACTACATACAGGTTAGACAACAACCACCACTACGGGGAGATACTACTACAGATTATACACCACCACTAGGGGAGCTCAACTCGTTACACAGTATACACCACCACGAGAGGAGATCACACATACAATTATCCAACCCACCACTAGAGAGATCCACTACATACAGATTATACCCACCAACCACTAGGGGGAGATCACTACATACAGAGTGACAACCACCACTGGTGAGCTCACTATATACAGATTAAACACCACCCCTAAGGAACTCACTACTACAGATTATACACCCACTCACTAGGGTGAGATCACTACATACAGATTAATACACCCCACTATGGGGAGACACGACATACAGATTATACACCACCAATAGGGAGATCACTCTACATAGACATTATACATCAACACCACGGGGGCTCACTATACAGACTATACACCAACCACTAGGGGAGATCACTATTACATACAGTATTTACACCACCACAGGGTGAGATCACTACATACCATTTACACCACACTAGGGGAGATCACACATACAGATTATAACACCAACCACTAGGGGAGATCCCTACAACATATTATACATAGCACCACCACAAGGGTGGAGCTCACTACATACAATTATACACCACCAGTAGGGGTGAGCTCACTACATAAAAATTATACACCACCACGAGGGGGAGATCACTACAATACAGATTAACACCACCACTATGGGGAGATCCCCTGACATACAGATTATACAACAAACGCCCACCACTAGGGGAGCACTACATACAGATATACACCACCACCAGGGGAATCACTACATCACATTATACACCACCACAGGGGGACTCACTACATACACTTATACACCCACACTAGGGGGATCTCACTACATATCACATTAATACAACACCACTAAGGGGGGGAGATCACTACTACAGAGTTATACACCACCACTAGGGGGAGATCACGACATACACACACATGATAATACACCCCCACTATGGGAGATCACTACTACACATTATACCACCACCACTAGGGAGATCACTACATACCGATTATAATACCACCACTAGGAGGATACGACTACATTCAATTATACACCCACCACTAGTGGGAGCTTACTCATTTACACATTATACAAACACCGAACCACACTATGAGGAGGAGATCACTACATACACATTATACAAACCCCCCTAGGGAGATCACTACGTACATATTATACACACCACGAGGGGGAGATCCCTACGTACGATTTTACACCCACCCCTGAGGAGGAGATCACTACTACATACCATTATACCCCACCACTGGGGGAGATTCACTACATACAGATTATACACACCACTAGGGGGACTCACTTACATACACATTAATACAACACACCACTAGGGGGATATCACTACTACACATGATACACCACCACTAGGGGGAATCCTCATAAGATTAACACCACCACTAGGGGAGATCACTAGCATACAGATATACACCCCCCTAGGGGGAGATACTACATAACAGATTATATATACAACCACCACTAAGGGGGGATGATCACTACATACATGATTTATAGCAACCACCACTAGGGGAGATCACTACATACAGATTAATTACAACAACCCACCACAGGGGGATATCACTACATACAGATTATACTCACCACTAGGAGGAGATCACTACATACATATTTACACCGACCCCTATGTGGAGATTCCTACAACATATATACAACCTCCCACTAGGGGATATCACTACATACAGATTATACACACACCACTAGGGAGATCACTACATACAGCTTTACCCCACCACTAGGTGAATCACACATACATATTTATCCCACCACTAGGGGAGATCACTACATACCATTATACACCACCACTAGGGGAGATCACTTACTACAGATTCATACACCACCACTAGGAGAGATCACTACCTAACAGATTTATACCCACCACTATGGGGCGCTCACTACATACACCATTATCACACCACTCGGGGAGCTCACACCTACACTTATACACACCACTAGGAGGAGACACTACCTACAGATTATACTCACAATCCACCACTATTGGAGATCACTACATACCATTATACAAAACCCCACTAGGGATATCACTTCCAATACACATTAATAACCCACCACTAGTGGATCACTCATAGATTTACACCACCACTAGGGGGAGATCACACGACACATTATACAACCACCACTAGGGGGAGATCACTACATACACATTATACACCACCACTAGGGGAAGATTCCACTCCATACACATTATACAACACCCCCAGGGGGATATCACTACATACAAAGACACCACCCCTAGGGGGAGATCACTACAATACAGATTATAACACCACCACTATTAGGATATCACTATCATGATATTATACAACACACACCACTAGGGGACTCTGACCAGTAAACAACATTATACAACCACCACTATGAGGCGATCACTAACTACATACCATTATACACCATCACTAGGGGGGAGATCACTACGTACAGATTTTACCCACCACTAGGAGAATCACTACATACACATTATACAAACACCCACTAGTGGAGATCACTACATACAGATTATACACCACCCCTAGGGGGAGCTCTCACTACATACACATGATCACCACCACTAGGTGGAGATCACTACATCACATTATCCACCACCAACTAGGGGGAGATCACTACATACAGATTATACACCTACCACTAGGGGAAGATCACTACATACGATTATACACCACCACTAGGGGGAGATCACTACATACAAGTTATCCCCCCACTAGGGGAGATCACTACATACAATTTATACCCCCACCACTAGGGGGAGATCACTTACATACAGAGATACACCACCACTAGGGATTCGAGATCCTACATACAGATGATACTCACCCACTAGGAGGCAGACTCCCTACAATACATATTATACAAACCACCACTAGGGGGAGATACTACGATACTATATACACACCACTAGGGGAGATCACTACCTACATGTATACCGCAAACAGCCACCACTAGGGGGAGATCACTACATACAGATTCTACTCCACCACTAAGGGTTAGTCTCACTACTACAGATTATACAACCCACCACTAGGGGGAAATCCTACCGACATTATACACCACACACTAGGGGGATATCACTACATACACATATACACCACCACTAGGGGGGATCACTACATACTACAGATTATCACCACCATTAGGAGAGATCACTACAATACAGATTATACACCACCACGAGGGGATATCACTCATACATATTAATACACCACCACTAGGGGTAGGATCACTACATACAGATTATAAACCACACTAAGGTGAGCTCACTACATACAGATTAATACACCACCACTAGGGAATCACTACAATAACAGGATTATACAACCACCACTAGGGTGAGCTCACTCCATACGAATATACACCCCATAGTTGAGCTCACTACATACCAGATTATACCCCACCACGAGGGGAGAATCCTAAAGACAGATTATACACCCCCACTTAGGGGGAGAATCCAACTACATACGATTATACACCACCACTAGGGGATATCACTACCTACCGAGTATACAACCCACTAGGGGGGAGATCACTACATCCATATTATACACCACCACTAGGGGGAAATCACTACATACCTTATAACAGCACCGCACTAGTGGGCTCCAACTACTCCACATGATACACACCACTAGGGAGATCCCATACATACAGATTATAATATACAACCCCCTAGGGGGAGATCACTACATACAGATTATACACCCCACTAGGGTGAGATCACGTACTACAGATTATAATACAACCACTCACTAGGGAATCACTACATACGAGTATACAACCACCCTAGGGAGATCACTACATACAATTATAACACCACCGACAGGGGGAGAATCCCTACACAGATTATACACGCACCACTATGGGAGATCACTATCATACAGAGTGCATACACCACCTAGGTGAGCGTCACGCATACAATTAACACCACCACTAGGTGAGTATCACTTACATACAGATTATAACAACATCCACCACTAGGGGAGATCACTACTACAGATTATACACCACCACTAGGAGAAGATCACGACAACAGATTATACCCACCACTAGGGGATCACTACACTCCAATTATACAACCACCACATGAGGAGATCACTACAACAATTATACATAACACCACCACTAGGATGAGATCACTACATACAGATTAGTATACCACCACTAGGGAGATCACTACCATGCAGATTATACACCACCCCTAGAAGGAAATCACTACATAATATTATACACCTCCACTAGGAGGAGATCACTACATACCGATTATACACCACACAGGAGATATCACTACGACATACAGAGTATACGCCACCTCTTAGGGGGAGATCACTACATACAGATTATAACGCCACCACGAGGGGGAGATACTACAACATACAAATTATACACCACCATAGAGGATATCACTACATACATCATTAAAACACCCCCACCACTATGGGGAAATCACTACATACAGATTAACAACACCCACTAGGGGGCATCAACATACATTTTATACACCACACGAGGGGGAGCTCACTACATACATATTACCACCATCACTAGGGGAATCACTAGTACAGATTATACACACCACTAGAGGAAATCACTACATACACTTAATACAACACCACTAGGGGAGCACTACAATACAGATTATACAACCCACCACGAGGGGAGAGTCACTACTACAGCTTATCACCACCACTAGTGAGATCACTACGATAGCAGATTTATACACCACCCAATAGGGGAGATCACTACATACAGATTATACGCACCACTAGAGGAGGATCCTACATACAGATTATACAAACCACCACTAGGTGGAGCTCACACATAACACATTATACACCCACATAGGAGGAGCTCACTACATATACAGATTATACACCACCACTAGGGGGAGATCATTACCTACAGATTATCCACCACCACTAGGGTTATGCTCACTACACATACATTATACACATCCACTAGGGGGGAGAATCACACATACAGATTATACACCAAACCACTAGAGAGCTCACTACATACACATTCTACACCACCACTGGGGGAAGCATACTAAAGATATACACCACCACTAGTGGGAGCTCACGACATACGACACTTATAACACCACCACTAGGGAGCTCACTACATACACAGTATAACACCACCACTAGGGGGAGATCACTTCATGAAGATTATACACCACCCCTAGGGGGAGATCACTACATAACAATTTACACCCCACTAGGGTGAGATCACTACATACAATTATACACCACCACTAGAGGTGAATCATAATACAGATATACAAACCACCACAGGGAATCACTACATACCGAATTATCACCACCACTAGGGGAGATCACTACATACAGATTAATACACACCACCCTTTTACCGGGGGAGATCACACAGACAGATTATACACCACCACTAAGGGGAGTCCTTACATACAGATTATACACCACCCACTAGGGTGAGCTCAGCTACCTACAGATTATACACCACCAACTAGGGGAATCACTACATACCGATTATACAACCCCACCACTAGTGAGATCACTACATACAGATGGATACACCACCACTAGGAGGAGATCACTTAAAAACCATCATATTATACACCATCCACAGGGGAGGATCCCTACCTACAATTTACACCACCACTAGGGGGGAACAGATCACTACTACAGATGAAACACCACCACATAGGTGGGAGATGTCCCCAACATACCCTATTTGATCCACCATTCCTATGGGACTCACTACACTCAGCATTATACCCTCCCACTAGGGGGCAATCACACATTACAACGCTATACACCACCACTAGAGAGATCACTACATCAGATTTATACACCACACTGGTGGAGCTCACCATTTACCATTATACAACAATACCCGCTGCAGAGCAGGATGGATTCACTGACAGTCATCAATCTAATATACACTTCATCACTTGGGTTGAGTTCACTACGTCATATAGTGATACCCCTACGCCACTAAGTAGATCACAATACAAATTAACACCACCACTAGGTGGAGCTACTACAAACATATTATACCCCACCACTAGGGGGCTCCTACATACACATTATACACCACCACTAGGGGGAGATCACTACATACACATTTACACCACACTAGGGGGATTCAACTACATAACGATTATACACCACGCACTACTCGGGGAGATCAACCATAAGATTATACCCACCACTAGGGGAGTACACTACATACAGATATTACCCACCACTAGGGGTAGATCACTACATCAGATTATCACCACCACTAGGGGAGATCACTACATACAGATTTATACAAACCACCACTAGGGGGAGAGCACTACATACAGATGATACTCACCACTAGGAGGAGATCACTACATACATATGATACACCAACACTAGGGAGATTACTACCCTACATAGGATACACCACCACTAGGGAGATACTACCTACAGATTATACACCACCACGAGGGGGGAGAGTCACGACCTACAGATTATACCAGCCACCACAGGGGGATTACACTACATACAATTATACACCACCACTAGGGGAGATCACTACATACATTCATACATCACCACAGGAGGAGAATCACTACATGACCTATTATACACCACCGACTAAGGGGGAATTACACAATACATATTATACACACCACTAGGGACGATCAACTACATACAGAGGATCAACCCCACTATGGGGAGATCACGACAATACAAAGATTATACCAACACCCTAGGGGGATATCACTACATACGATATACACCACCACTAGGGGGCGATCACTACATCACTTATACCCACCACTATGGGGAGATCACTACATACAGATTAGACACCACCCCAGCGCGGAGGAGATCACGACATACATATTATACCCACACTAGGGATATCACTACATACAGAGTCTCACCACCAACAGGGGGGAGATCACTACACCTACAGATTATAGCACCACCACTAGGGTGAGCTCACTACCAAAGATTATACAACCACCACTAGGGGGAGATCACTACATACAGATTAGACACCACCACGTAGGGTGAGCTCACTACATACAGATAACACCACCACATGGGTGAGCTCACTACATACAGATTATACACCACCACTAGGGGAGCGATCACTACATACAATTATACACCACCACTAGGGGAGCTCACTACATAAATTATACTAATACCCACACCCACTAAGGGGAAGCACGACATAAGATTATACAACCCCCACTAGGGGGAAAGATCATACATACAGATTATAACACCACCACTAGGGGGAAATCACTACATCACATTATACACCACCACTAGTGGGAGCTCACTACATACACATTATAACAACCACCACAGGGGGAATCACTACATACAATTAACAAACCACCATAGGGGGAGATCCCTACTAACCGATTAAAAAAAACAAAAAAAAAAAAAAAAGAAAAAAAAAAAAAAAAAAAAAAAATAAACACCACCACCACTAGTTAGATACTACATACAAGAGTTATACACACCACTAGGGGAGATCACTCATACAGATTAGAACCCACCACTAGGGGAGATCACTACATACCTATTATACAACATAGGGGGAGATCGACTACATACAGATTTATACACCACCACATGGGGAGATCACCTACATACAATTATACACACCATAGGTTACTCACTACATCAATTATACACCACCATCTAGGGTGCGATCACTCATACATAATACACCAACCACTAGGGGGAGATCCCTACATACAATTATACAACCACCACTAGGATGAATCACTACATACAGATTATACACCACCACTAGGAGCTCACTACATAACAATATAACCACCACTAGGGGAGATCACTCAACATACAGATTAAACACCACCACTAGGGGGAGATCACTACATACAGATTAGACACCTCCACTAGGATGAGATCCTACATGCAGATATACACCACACAAGGGGAGCTCACTCATTAAACATTATCACCACCACTAAGGAGGAGATCACTACAGACCATTATCACCACCACTAGAGGAATCAACACCTACACATTATTACCCCCACTAGGGGAATCCCTACTACCATTATACACCCCCACAGGGGAGCTCCTGCAATACAGATTATACACCACCACTAGGTGAGATCACTACATACGATTAATGACACCACCACTGAAAGGGGGAGAATCACTACATACAGATTATGACACCACCACTATGGTAGATCACTACTACAGAATATTATCAAACCACCACTAGGAGGTAGATTCCACTAACATACACATATAATACACACTAGGGGTAGAATCACTACCCTACAGATTATACACCACCACTAGGGGGAGCTACTGCCTACAGATATACAGCCAACCACTAGGGGGAGATCACTACTACAGATTGACCACCACATAGGGGAGATCACTACATACAGATTATACAAACCACCATAGGGGAGATCACTACTACAGATTATACACCACCACTATGATGAGATCCTACATCAGAGATACCCACCACTAGGGGAGAGATCCCTACATCAATTATACACCACCAAAGGGGGACTCACTATTCAGAATATCACCCCACTAGGAGGAGAGCAATACATACTAGTATACACCACCACTAGGGGGGAATCACTAACATCCAGATTAGACCCACCACTAGGAGGAGATCACTACATACACATTATACACCACCACAGGGGGAGATCACTAACATACACTTACCCACACCACTAGGGGGAGATCACTACAACACATTATAGCCACCACAGGGGGCGATCACTACTACACTTATAGCCACCCACTAGGAGGAGATCACTACATACAGGTTATACCCCACCACCAAGGGAGATCACACATACAGATTATCACCACCCTAGGGGGAGCTCACTCATTACACATTAAGCCCACCACAGGAGGAGATCACTACAATCCAGATTATCCCCGACCACTAGGAGTAGATCCCTACATACAGACTATACAAACACCACTAGGGGATATCACTAATACAGATTATACACACCACGAGGGTGAGCTCACTATATACCGATTATACACCACCCTAGGGTGAGCTCATACATACAGATTATACACCACCCACTAGGGTGAGATCACTACATACAGATTCTCACCACCACTGGGGGGAGTCACTACATACGAGATACAATCCACCACCACTAGGTGGAGATCACTACATCGACATTATACACCACCACTAGGGGGAGCTCACGTACTACATATTATAACACCACCACAGGGGGAGATCACTACATACAATCACACCACCACTAGGGTGATATCACTACATACAGAGTATACACCACCACTAGGGGGAGATCACTTCACTAATACAGATTATACACCACCACTAGGGGAGATCCCTACATCCAGATGATACCACCACCCATGGGGGCTCACTAATCAGATTATACCCACCAGTAGGGTTGTAGGGATGTAAACTCACTACATACAGATGACAACTACCAACCAACCAGGGGGGATGATCACTTACATAACAGATTATACCCACCACTAGGGGACTACACTCACTACATCCGATTATACACCCCCACGAGGGGAGATCACTACAACAATTATACACCACCACTAGGGGGATATCACTACATACCATATATTACCCCATTTTTTTTTTTTTTTTGGGGAAAGTTTTTTTTTTTTCTAGGGGGAGCTCACTACATACAGAGTATACAGCACCACTAGGAGGAGATCACTACATCAGATTATACATACACACCACTAGGGGACTCACTACATACACATTATACCCCACCACCTAGGGGGAGCTCGCTACATAAACATTATACACCACCACTGGGGGAGATCACTACATACATATTATACCCCACCACGATGGGAATCCACTACATACACAGTATCAATACACCACCACTAGGGTGAGCTCACTAATACAGATTATACAACCACCACTAGGGGGAGATCACTACATACAGATTATACAACCACCACTGGGGGAGACATACATCCAGATTTACACCCACTAGGGGGAGATCACTATACAGATTTACCCCACCACTTGGTGAGATCACTCATACAATTATGCGCCACCACTAAGGGTGGATCACTACATACAGATTCTAAAGCACCACCACTAGGGGAAGTCACTACATACAGATTATACAACCACCACTAGGAGGAATCAACTCCGAAAAAACAAATTACAATTATACCCCACCAACGAGGGGAGATCACACATACAGATTATACACCACCAACTAGGGGAGCTCCACTACATAGATTAACACCACCACTAGGAGGAGACACTACATACCAGTAATTACAGCCACCTAGGGGGGGGAGCTTCCACCCTACATACAACATGAATACCCACCACATAGGGGGATGATAACTACAATACACTTACACAACCATAGGGAGACACTACAGCATTATACACCACCACTAGGGGGGAGTCATACATTACAATTACCAACCACCACTAGGAGGAGATCACTACATCAAATTATACAACACATCACTGGGGGGATATCACTACATAAATTATACACCACCATAGGAGGAGGAGATCACTACATACAGCATTATTACCACCACTAGGGGGAGACACAGACATACAATTAGTACACCAACACTAGGGGGACCACTACATGAAATTATACAATACCACCTAGGGGGGAGACACTACATACGTATATTATACACCCAACATAGGAGGGAGATACTACATCAGATTATACACCACCATAGGGGATATCACATACATACATATACCCACCACTAGAGGAGATCACTACATCAGCTCTATACACCCACCACAGAGCGGGAGATCACTACTACAGATTATACACCAGCCACTAGGGGTGAGATCACACTACAGATTTACACCACCACTAGTGGGTGAGCTCATACATCAGATTTACCACCACTAGGGTGTGAGCTACATACATAAGATTTATACACGCACACTGGGTGGAGACTCACACATTACACATTATTACACCCACTAGGCAGGAGGACATCACACTACAGATTATACACCCACCACTAGGGGAGACACTACAACAGACTTATACACCACCACTAGGGGGAGGAAGATCACAATCGTAAACCATCGAGAGCAATAACAGATTATACAGCCACCATTAGGGGGGATCCAACTACTACGCTTATAAATCACCACCACTAGGGGGAGATCACTACAGACAGATTATACACCACATAGGGGAGATCACTAATACATCATATTATACACCACCCTAGGGGAGATCACACATACAGATATCAACTGGGTTCATACATACACAATACCCCTAGGGGAAGATCAACTAAACTACATATTTACACCACCACTGAGGGGAGATCACTACATACAATTAACACCACCACAGGGGAGATCACTACATACAGATTATACACACCACAGGGGAGATCACTAATCAAGATTATACACACCACATAGGGGAGAGCACTACATAAATTACCCACCACTAGGGGGAAGATCACTACATACAGACTCTACAACCACTAGGGGAGATCACTACCCATACAGATTATGAACAACCAACTAGGAGGAGAATCACTACATCATTTATACACCCCACTAGGTGGGAGATCTACTCATACATCATTTACACCACCACTAGGGAGCACTATCACTACAGATATACCACCAACTGGGTATACATACATTACACATCACTAGGGGGAGATCACATACATACAGATTAACACACCACACATAGGGGAGATTCACTACATACACAATATCCACCACCATGGGGGAGATCACTACACGATATAAAACCACACTAGGGGAGCTCAACTTATCCAGATTATACAGCCACCAATAGGGGGAACCCAGTATACCATAGGAGCTACTACCACACAATTATACACCACCACTAGGAGGAGATACGTACAACCAGATTATACACAACCACTAGGGGGAGATCACTACATACACATTATACACCACCACTAGGGGAGATCATACATACAAGATTAATACAACCACACTCAGGGGGGATCATACATACCATATTATACACCACCACTAGGGGGCGATCACTACATCACGATTATACCACCACCACTAGGGGAAGATCCTACATACAGATAATAACACCACTGGAGAGATCACTACACCGCATTATCAACCACCACTAGGGGGATTACTACATACAATTAACACCAATCACTAGGGGGAGATCACTACATACAGATTCTACCCACCACTTAGGATCATAGGTTTACCCTAGGGGCTCAATCATACAATTATACCCACTAGGAAATCCACAATACACAGAACCACCCTAGGGGAGTTGTATTCACCACATGAGGTCAGATATACATAACAATACAGCCACCATGGAGGACGAATCACTACATACATCTATACCCACCACTAGGGGAGGAGATCACTACATACAGATTTCACCACCACCACTAGGGGGATCACTACAATACACCATTATATCAACCACCACTAGGGTGGAGAAGCACTACAGTACAGCAATAACCACACACTAGGGGGAGATCACACATACAGATATAGACCCACCACTAGGAGGAGATCACTACATTTCAGATTATACCCCACCACTAGGGGGATCACTACTACCTACAGATTATACAACACCTAGCGGGGAGACATAACAACGATTATACACCACCCACTAGGGGGAGATACTCCACATACAGATTATACATACCACACTAGGGGGAGTCACTACTAAACAATTATACCCACCCTAGGGGGATACCTACATAACGTATATACACCACCACTAGGGGCGATACACTACATACAGATTATGACACCGCACCACTAGTGGGAAGACACATCATACAGATTTACACCACACTATGGGGAGATATGGCATACCTATTACAGTAGACACCACCATTAAGGGGGGATTCACTAATACAGTTGTATAGCACCACCATAGGGGAGATTCACTACAAACAATTATACAACCACCACTGTGGGGAGATAACTAGCATAGAAACCCACCACTAGGGGAGAGTCATACATACAGATTCTAACACCACCCTAGGGGATGATGCTCACTACATACAGATTAACCACCACTAGGAGGAGATCACTACATACGATTATACACCACCACTAGGAGGAGATCACTACATACAGGATTGATACACCACCACTAGGGTGAGCTCACTACTACAGGATATACAACCCACCACTAGGAGGAGTACATACATACAGATTACACACCACTAGGACCACTACCTGGACAGACTCAGCCACCTAGGAGATACAGATTATACACCACCACTAGGGGGAGCCTCTACATACACATGTATACACCACACCTCGTAGAGGAGAGCTACATACAAGATTCTACGCTCACCACTAAGGGGGAGATCCTACTACAGATAGATACCCACCACTGAGGGGGAGACATCTCTAACACCACTAAATCATACTTAACTATCACCCCACAGGGGAGCACCATATTGCTCACAACTAGGTATCATACATGATTATACACCACCCAGGGGGAGATCACTACCATACCGATTATAACACCCCACTAGTAGGAGATCACGACATACAGATTATCAAACCACCACTAGGGGGAGATCACTACATACGATATACCCACACTAGGGGGAGATCACTACATAGCAGAGTTATTAACACCACCGACTAGTGGTGAGTCACTACTACTACAGATTATACACCACCACTAGGGGTGAGAGCTCACTACATACGATTATACACACCCCACTAGGTTAGTCACTACATTAACATTATACACCACCCACTGGGGAGCCACATACAGATAGCTACATCGCACCACTATGGGAGATCATACTACAGTTTAACAACCACACCATAGGGAGACACTGACATACAGATTAACCCCACTATGAGGAGACTCAACTACATACAGATGATCACACCAACTAGGGGGAGATGCACTACATACAAGATTATACACCACCACTAGGGGATATATCACATACAGATTATACCCACCAAGGGGGAGATCACTACATACACGATAAACTAGACCACCCACTATGGGAGATACACTACATAAGATTAAACACCAACACTAGGGGAGATCAGCACTACAGGATATACCCCACCATAGGAGGGATCACTACATACACGATATAACGACCACCAAATGGGGAGATCCTACATACAGATTATACGCACAACCACACTAGGGGGAGATCACTACGATCAGATTATCGCTCCCACTAGGGGAAATCACTACATGAAGATTATGAACCACCACGGAGGATATCACTACATCAGATTATACAACCACACTATGTGAGCAGCTCATACTACAATTATACACCACCATAGTGGGAGATTCACTACAGACAGGTATATACCACACCACTAGGGGGATATCACTACATACACTATTATAACACACACTAGGGAGAGTCACTCAGTACAGATTTACCAGGATCACACCAATACCCACATAGGGGGAGATCACTACTACAGATTATACACCAAACTAGGGGGAGATACTACAACAGTTAACACTGGACAACATACAGATATAGACACCACCACTAGTGGATATCACTAATACAGATTATACCACCACACTAGGGGAGGATCACTACTATAAGCTATTAGACACCCCCACTAGGGTGGAGATCACTACATACACGAGTAATACACCACCACTAGGGGAGATCACTAACATACAGATTATACACACCACCTAGGGGAGATCATTAC
Organism: Engystomops pustulosus; assembly: GCA_019512145.1. Classification (NCBI taxonomy): domain Eukaryota; kingdom Metazoa; phylum Chordata; class Amphibia; order Anura; family Leptodactylidae; genus Engystomops; species Engystomops pustulosus. Next base: position 62,996 of record WNYA01000151.1, on the reverse strand, counting down.
ATTAAGATTGATTACCCCTACCACTAGGGGAGCATCACTACATACGTATACCCAACCATAGTGTGGGAGATACGTACATACAAGATACACACCACCAAGGAGGAGATCACTACATCAACGATTATACACCACCATCTGGGAGATCACTACATACAGATATATACACCACCACTAGGGGTAGATCACCTACATACAAATTATACACCCACCACTAGGGGGAGCTACAACTACTACAGATTATACGAACCACACTAGGGGGAGATCACTGTCACTACAGATTATCCCCACCAATAGGGGAGAACTCACTACACTACAACTTATACGCCACCACTAGGGTGAGATCACTACATACAATATATACACCACTTAGGGGAGAATCACTAGCATCCAGATTATACACCACCACTAGGGGGAGAGAACTACACTACATATTATACACACCACCACTAGGGGGAGTATCACTACATACAGATTATACACACACCACTAGGGGGAAGATCACTGCATACAGAGTAATCAACACCCACCACTAGGGGAGATATCACATACAGATTATAACACTCACCTAGGGTGACGCTCATCATACGATACAGATTATCACCACCACTAGGAGTGAGATTACTACATACAGATCACACCACCACTAGTGGAGATCCACTACGATACAGTTATACACAACACTAGGGAGGAGATCCTCACTACGATTTACACACCACTAGGGAGAATAAATAAGAAGTATACACACCACTAGGGAGTCACGAGTATACATAAACCACACCACTAGGAGGAGAATCTACTACATACAGTTACACAACCACTAGGGAGACCTACAATACACATTATACAACACCTCCACTAGGGAGAAAATCACTACATACAGATATTACAACCACCACTAGGACGGAGCTCACTACATGCACATACACCACCACTAGTTGGCCTGCTCAATACATACAGATTATAACACCCACCACTAGAAGGGAGATCACTCCATACACGATTATACACACCAATCTAGGGGTGGATCACTACGAAACAGCATTAGTACACCACCATAGGAGGGATATCACTACACTACAATTATACGCCACCACTAGGGGAGATCAAATACATAGACAAGCATATACACCAACCACTAGGGTGGAGCTCATACTAAGATTATCACACCACATAGGGGGAGGATCAACTACATCACATAGGAAGTATACATCGCACCACACCGGAGGAGATCACTACATCACAGATTAACCACCACCACAGGGGGAGATACTACATATCATTATCACCACCACAGGGGGAGTCACTACATACAGTATCACCACATAGTGGGAGATCACTCATACAGATATACACCACCACTAGGGGAGTCAACTAAGACAGATATAACACCACCACTAGGAGGATGCTCACGACATACAAGTATACATCACCACTAGGGAGTCAACTACATCATATGTTTACAACCACAACTAGGCGTGAGATCACTGACATACAAGATGTACACCACACTAGGGGCGGATCATACCATACCGATTATACACCCCCACTAGGGGATGACACTACATCATATTATACACCACCACTAGGGGGACATATAGTAATCCACTAGGGAATCCACTACATATAACACCCCACTTAGGGCGAGAGGACACTAAATACAATTTATACACCACCACTAGGGGGAGGATACTACTACAGATTATTAACACACCACTAGGGGGAGATCACTACATACAGACTATACAGAGGCGTACACTTTCATTAAACCACCTGGGGGATCAATACTAACACTAAACACTAGGGGCACAAGATTATAACACCACCACTAGAGCGAGATCACTACATACAAGATTAGACACCCACCCATAGGGGAGATCTCTACAATACAGATTATACGACACCCACGTAGGGGAGATCACTACATACAGATTATACCACCTACGAGGCTATCTAAATAACTGGGGAATCAATACATATCAGAGATAACCTACCCATAGGAGTGAAGTCAACTACCATTACAGAATTAACACCACCGACTTAGGGGAGGATCACTACAATACAGATTATACACTCAACCACTAGGGTAAGGAGATCACTACATACAGATTTAACAACCACCACTAGGTGGTGAGAAGGATACATTACATAAATTATACACCACCACTAGGAGGAGTCACTACAGACAGATTATACACCACCACTAGGGGGGAGATCACTACAGACAATTACACCTGGAATAATAACAATACACCACCACTAGGGGAGGCTCACTACATACAATTATACACCATCCACTAGGGGGATCACTACAACAATTATACACCACCACTAGGGGGGATCACTACATACGGATTTATCACCACCAACTAGGGTGGAGTCAACACATACAGTATTATACACCCCACTAGGGGGAGATCACTAAACTAAGATTATACCACACCACTAGGGGGAGCATTCACCTACATACAGATTATTACACCCCCACTAGGAGGAGATCACTACAACAGAGTATACAACCACCACTAGGGGGGAGATCAGTCTCCACTAATCATATTACAACACCACTGGGTAGCATCACTACTACCGATTATCAACCACCACTAGGGGGGATTCACTACATAAGATTATATCCACACCACTAGGGGAGACTGACATACGTTATTACAACAATAGAGGTATCATACATCAGATTACACCACATTAGGGGGAGATCACTACATCACGTTATCACCACCACTAGGGGAGCTCACTATCTGATTACACATCTCTCCAGGGACAATACATAACACTGGCTGCAGAAAGCACAGAGCACAGTAGTGTGAGGCCACAAGGAGAAGCTACAATCCTGCAATATAAATCCATATATCACAGTCCTGCTGCTACTAACACACAGGTATATTTATACACCTCTCGGGAACAAACCTGAGAGCACAGAGAACAGCAGTGTTGGGACAGTCTATTTATCTGATTATCCTCCAATTATCTGAACATTCCAAAAATTTCCCCAAGCTTTCGTCTTCGCTGTCCCCCTTTTCTCGTCGCCCTGTGTTGGGTGCAGTGCGCCCTCATGTGGCTGGCGCTGATATGCTCCTAGCGGGGAGGTTATTATGAATGAATCTCATTTGTGCATGAAGGGCCCCGGGGTTTGGACGATTTCGAGGAATCCTGCGCAGACCCCACACGCTCTGAGACACTTCATTCAGATTTCTCTTCATTGTCTGGTGCAATGTGCTGCGGCTTCTTAAAGGGGAACCCACAGTTAATTCTTGGGGTGTGTATGTAATAGACTTGATGTGTCGGTCTGTACTGTAATTGTCGCTTTCTATTCATCCATAAGGGATGTTGTCAGGTCGTTTGCATATGAATGTGCCCATAGATCTTCTCCTAGAAACAATTGCCTGTAGGAGACGATATGTAGAGTTAGTGAGGCACCATATGGCGGCACGTTTCATGTATTCCAGCAAGTTTTGTGTCCCTATCTCTTTATGGACGATGTTCTTCTAGACTGGCTCCATACAGGTCTCATTACTTTCAGAGCTCCCCCTTAGCCCGTGTTTGGGGGTCCGCACACTCCTCTACCTCCGTTCACATTGCTGTGACGCCATACGATGGGTGTACATTACAGATCCGTTTATGTCAGCGGTTTTCTTATTCGTCACTAGTTGTTGCACCACAGCGATGGATTTACTGTAGACACTTCCTATGTCACAAGCCGGAAACCGTCAGCAAGTCAGAGAGCGGAGGGGATGCCGAAATCTCATCACTGTGCACAAGGATCAGCTCAATGCTTTCTTATAGACTTTGTGTGTCCGTTGCTTGCTGTCAGTGAATGGAGAATCTTCAGGACCTGCGCCGTTATTTGTTCTGATACATTGTAATGATCAGGAGTCTAGGGGAAAGATTCTGTGTAATTGGGGTCTGGAGACCCCCATATCTTGGCTTTCTACCCTTAAGCCGATTGTGTGACGATCCTCAGTAGTGCAGTCTCCTCTGTATCTACACATGGGCTCCATCATGTCTGTAGATCCTCAGTAGTGCAGCCTCCTCTGTGATGCTACACATGGGCTCCATCATGTCTGTATCCTCATAGTGCAGCCTCCTCTGTCCCTACACTGGGCTCACATCATGTCTGTAGATCCTCAGTATGCAGCCTCCTCTGTTATCTACACATGGGGCTGCCATCATTTCGTAGATCCTCAGTAGTGCGGCCTCTCTCTGTATCTACACATGGGCTCCATCATGTTGTTGTAGTCCTCAGTAGTGAGCTCTCCTCTGTATCTACACACATGGCTCCATCATGTCTGTAATCCTCAGTAGTGCAGCCTCCTCTGTACCTACACTGGGCTCCATCATGTCTGTAGATCCTCATAGTGTGCAGTCTCTCTCCTGTATCTACACTTGGGCTCCATCATGTCTGTAGATCCCAGTAGTGCAGTCTCCTCTGTATCTACACTGGGCTCTATAATGTCTGTAGATCCTCATTAGTGCGCCTCCTCTGTATCTACCATCTGCTCCAGTCATGTCTGTAGATCCTCAGTAGTGCAGTCTCCATCTGTATCTACACATGGGCTCCATCATGTCTGTGATCTTCATAGTGCAGCCTCTCTGTATCTACACTTGGGCTCCACATGTCTGTAATCCTCAGTAGTGCAGCCTCCCTGTACCTACACATGGCCTCCATCATGTCGGTAGATCCTCAGGTAGTGCGCCCTCCTCTGTATCTACACTGGGCTCATCATGTCTGTAGATCCTCAGTAGTGCAGCCTCCTCTGTATCTACACATGGGCTCCATCATGTCTGTAGATCCTCAGTAGTGCAGCCTCCTCTGTATCTACACATGGGCTCCATCATGTCTGTAGATCCTCAGTAGTGCGGCCTCCTCTGTACCTACACATGGGCTCCATCATGTCTGTAGATCCTCAGTAGTGGAATCTTAGGGGCCCTTATGAGGTGAATACATGATAGTTGGAGGTCTGGTAGAGGCTTTGTATTTGGGTACAGTAGCTTTATCACACCCGTTTCTTAAAGGCTCTGCCTTTATACGTTAATAGCGCCTATAGACTTTTCATCGATCCCGGTAGACGATTGTAAATCCGGCGTGCCGCTCTCATCAGAGTTATACTTATCGGCTACTATCTGCGTTGCGGAGCCGGTGTGACAGTTCAGCTTACTAGGCACAAGTGAAACGGATTGGCGGACTCATCGCTTATGTTAACCCCTGTAATAGCGGAACCATCATCTATGGTCGGGTGGGGGGGGGGTGGTGTTGTTTCTGGGCTGTTCTGGTGCGGTGTGTGTTTTTTTTTTTTGTTCTTCTTTATCCTATGTGCAGTTCAGTTTATTTTCCGGTTTCTATTATGGTTGTTATGGTTGTTCGGTTCTATGTGTTATTTTATTCGATGGGGGGGGGGGGGGAGGTTCTGATCGGGCTCTCCAGGAATACAGGATAATAATGTCCAGGCCTCAACCAGAAATGGTCCTTCTCCGATGGGAAGTTCTTAAGTTTTGAAAAGAACAAAAAGTTATTTTGGAAAAAGTTAAGCCAAATAAGTGACGAACTGGAGATTGTGCAAGTCCAAAAAAAGCGGCGGGAAAGGAGGCTAAAAATCCATATATTTTTTGGAATTGATGTCCAAAGGTCATTAACCATGGAACCCCCTCTGGCTTAAGATGAAGCTTGTAGTCTTTATAATATAGGAATCGGGGTAGCTGAAGACTCTAGCATTGTCCAACATTTCTCCGATACCAACTTGCTATACCCAACTTTTGTTGAGAATTGGATCAGTTTGTCCTCCAGCTATTCCTCATCATCCCCCATACACATGCATGCTCATCCATAGCTTTTAGGTAGAAGCTTCTCTTGATTGAATGCCATTTTATTTCCAGATCTGCTGTCGGTCTAGAGCCTTAATTACCTTTAATTGGTCAGGGGTCCTTCAAAATCAGCAGGTCTGGAAATCTGTAAAACCAGACGTTCGAAGATTGACTTGTATTGCTTTCCACCCCACATGCCATGGTGGTTGTTGGTGCCTGTTCATGTCTTTACAGGTAGAAAAAATGGTGGCTCATAGGTTGGCCCCAAGTAGACCAGATAAATCTGGTGTTTGGTGGCTTATCATGACCAACACTTCTCCTTCACTATTTCCCTAGACCCTATGCCAAGTCTTCATATATGGGGCATCAGCCTGATGCTCGATTCCAACCTCAAAGTTGCTCATGCTCTCCATACAGATGCATGATGTCCTACTTTTGAAACCTCTGATGTCTTAACTTCCTCTAATGTCTACCTCTCTCTTCTCTTTCAGATCTTTCCAGATCCTTCAGACTTCGAACATGCTCCGCAAACTGAAGGATAGACTTCCCTCCAGTGGTGGTGGAAACCCACGGAGGAGATTGGAGAGGGAGAGCTAGATGGCCTCCAGAAGATTCTTGGTGAAGAAGAGAAGGAATCCAACTGCGACACACAAAACAAAGCACCCTAGGAGCATAATCTTGTGATGCCCCTCGTGTTCTGGAAGAGAATCAGCCCATTAATGGGCCAACAATGAATCGCTTAGGAGGATTTTGTTAACGTCAAAAATTCCAAGATGCACCTGTGATAGTCTTTCTTTTTTTCTTCTTTTTTTCCTCTGGGTGGAAGAATCCAGCCTTCGTTGTGATTTCAAGCCCAGAAATCTCGAAGAAGTGTTTGCTTATTTTTTTTTTTCAGTTCAATCATTAGAATCCTATCTGAGGTTTTTTCCAAGGCTAGATGCAGTGATAATCTTAAAAACGTAAGAGGATTTTCTTGGACTGAGGCATGGACTCTAGACCATTACAAAAAACTGCCTTTACTGCAAGAACAAAAGGTCAACACATCACTTCATCCGAATGTTGTCTCCTACTGTCCACGACCCACGAGTTCAGTGGTAACTGTTATAGTTACAATCCAGGCCAACCAAAGTCATCTCCAGTGAACTGGCTCCACCTTGGCTCCACTCCCCGACAACTTCTAAATGTCATTGATGTGTCTAAATATTTGTAATTGGATCAAAAGTGGAATCTGTCTCTGTAGTATTAAGCCGGTGTTCCTTCATGCGTACAGGTGCAATAGTGTCACGTATTTGTCTGTACTATGAGAGTTGGTGTGTTCCTTGGCTTACAGTAAAACTTTGTAGGGTTCGGCAACAAAGTCAACTTTTTGCAACGGTTTTGTAGAGTTTTTCTGATATGAAAATTTACAAAACCTTGCGCTTCCTTCTGTGGATGGGACGGCCATCTTGTGTTATCACCGCGCGTTGTTGTCTGTGCTCAGATGTTTCTACAAGCTCTTTGAAGTTGGTGCTTTGAGCGTGACCGCATCTTGGCTTGTACTAGTCTTCAATGTGGGGGGCTACGGTACCGCGAAAGCTAATTTTTTTGGGGAAAAGTTTGCCAAATAATCATTGTTGGGCATGTGAGCAATGTGCATGTAACTCTAGAAAGATGGATCTCTAAGGGTTTATCTAGGATGTCATCTGGACAATTTCCATGCCTTGAGGGGGGAAGGTCTTGACCGCATGTGTGAGACTACTATTCATGATTTCTCGGATGAACTCTGTAGACGATGACAGCTCTAAATATAAACCTCGGCTTTCGGCAAAGTCCCACATTCCCAATGCCAAAGGCCTTTGTGTGAGACCCTTGTTCGTATTCCACCAGATTTGGCATTTTTTTGTTATGGAAACTTTCTATTCATTATTTCCATCCTTTCCTCCTTATCCATGGAGAAGAGGTTGCCCTACCCCCAACACATGACTATGCTTCAACCGTGTGATCGGCCCCTGTTACAGCAATAATTCCCCGTTCTTCGATCTGTCCAACTCCAAAAAAAAGAAAAAAAAAAAATTCTTGTGTGATCTTTGCACGTGTCCAGTGTTTGTGTTTGTGTCTACATCACCAGCTTGAGCTCTCCAGGTCTTTGTCGCGGTTCTCCTATGGGTATTGGGTAGTAGGGGGTGCGCCCCCCTTTTGGGATGTGCCGTAAACCACGATGAAACTTGATACAATTGGTGGTGTCCAGTAGATACGTAGTGACGCTCCACCGAGGGACCCTACCTCCATCATGAAAAGGTCCTACTGATCTCTCCAAACCTTCAGGTCCACTCGGTGGAAGGTTCTCTTTGTGTTTTTTTTTTTTCCCTCTTTCTGAGAGTATGTAATTTTCCATTTGTTACAAAATTGTCGCGAACAAATGCACTCGAGTCAATTGTTGTATCATAGTTATTATAAATATATATTTCTGTAATTTTGAGGCTCAGGGAGACCTACTTTTTTTTTTTTTTCAAAAACTTTTATTGTCACTGTGACAGTTTGTAAAAAAAGTTCACTACTTTTCAATCTCAGCGCATGTGGGTTTTTTGTTGCACGTGTGTTGAGAGATCTGGCGCCTCGCCCCACCGCGCCACACACTGGATTTCCTCCGCCTGTAACCGTCTGAGGAAAAGCAACTGACATTGTGCTGGATTGGTATGTGACTGGGCGGGGGTGAGGGTCATCAATCAGGGGGTGGAGGCTCCAAAGTCACGAATGAGCTGCTTACTGGCACACAAAGGGAAGCGGGAGGCATTTAGTTAGAAAAGTTAGTTTTTTTGAGTTTTGAATCTAACGACAGCTGTAGAAATAGGTCTGGCACACTTTTCATTCCCACCCTCACCCACCCACCCACAAAAAAGTTCAAGTGAGAGGGGTCTCTGGGATTTTACCATAAAATAAAGACAGGACAACACCAGACAATTAGAATATTCTCCAGATCGCTCCACCTGATAATCTGATTGTGGGGACGACAAACCACTGGCTCCCCTCCGATCTGAGACTGATTTCCACTCATCAATACATAATTTCAACCTAATCCGATTGTAGAGCAAATCCCCTCCCCACTGCAAACTACTTTTGTATCCCATGAAGGCAGCCTGTGCATACTCAATGTCCGACCCTTTACGACCGAGGGAAACCTCACGGAAATCTAAACCAAAGGATACAATCTTTGATGGTTATTGATGTCGTTTGATACAATTGTACCAGATTCTATCTTGTATGATTGTCTAGATTCCTCATCCGGTGCGAGACTTGGTATATGGGCTTGACATTGACTTATCGATTTGACCCCCCCCCCCCCACCTCAATTTTATACTGGCCAAACCAAAGTTACTAGTTTGACTTTCCTATGGGAAGGCTCCATCCTTCCAAAAGCTGCTCACCTATTGTGCACTAAGTGTACCTCCATCCATAAACAGAATGGGGCTGAGATGTAATACCACACATACCTGGACCCATTCTGACCAATCCCTTTAAGTATGAGATGTTTAGAATGGGTTGTACCCAACATGAATTTAACATTGTGAAAGATGCGAAAATGCTCCAAAAGTCTGTGGATGGACCAGCGGGAAATGCGAAATCTGACTGTTGATTAAAGGAACAGGACCTTTATTCTGCTTGTGGGTCATAAAAGAGTATCCTCTAACAATCAGCATGTTAGAATGTTATATTTATAAAGCCACCAGATTACGCAGCGAATTGGTCCTGTCCCCAAGGGGCTCACAATCTAACAACCTACCAGATTTTTGATTGTGGGAGGAAACCAGAGGAAACCATACAAACTCTTTCCAGATGTTGACCTGGGTGGGATTCACACCTGACCCCAGCGCTGCAAGGCAGAAGTGCTACCCACTCAGCCCTGCCGCAGTATTGTTGGGTAATCCAATCATCTGGGGGCTCAGATTGAGCCCCTATGGTTTCACCAGCCATGATTTGGACCTTTTATGACCCGCTATAGAACTTCATAACACACTTGTAAGTTTCTCATCGCTGGAGTCTTGTGCTATAGCAAAATATTTAAAGGGATCTATCACCACCTCTACCAACTCCCCCGCTCTCTAATTGGCGTTTTTCCGCTGATTCTGACACACTTAAATTTTTTCTCTAGCCTGCACCATTCCTGAGATATCCAATGTGACATCTCTCATATTGTGCTAATTAGTCTCTACTATCAAGTGGGGTGGAGCTGACAACCTGGCAACCGCCCACCTACTTACAATTAGCTGTCCAAAAATAGCCTGGATTTCCCAGAATGGTGTGGGCTACAGAAAAAAATTCCAACTTCCTCGGAATCGTGGAGAGGCGCCAATATCGATGACCTACAGAGGTGAGGAGAGGTCCCCTTCAAGGGTTAAGGGGCACTTAAGTCACTGGTGACCCCTGAGGTCTCCTGATCTGGATACTTTGGGATCTGTGTTTTGTCTCATGCCCCTATTGGTAACTTTGACGTATGCGACCCCCGGTCATTGTATCAGTCTCTCAGGAATGTGGCCGGTCCGAGCTTCATGTCTTTATGCGGCCGCGGGATATAACTGGATGTGAGGATTTTAGTGTCCGGTTATGAGTTCAGGATAAAAACAGAAGCTAAAATTATCCCGGAATGATCCTGTTATTTATGATCCCATCTGTGATGAGCTAGCAATCCCTACAGATCAGATGGAAGCGAAGGCTCATCCAGGAGTGGACAACGGCGGTCACATGGTGCGGGACACTGGCTGCTGATCTGGAGGATCAGGAGGACTGTGATGTGGGATTTATTTCCACTTATACTAGCTTCTCCATGTCCACTGGGGCGATACAAAATGTCGCAGCATTGGTTACAGTCCCCTCCAGTGCTTTCTCCTCCTTCCCCAACCCCAGTGACATGGGAACTGGCAAACCTGGAACTAGAAGCACCAGCAGTGTGAGGAACGCCCACCAGTGTAATCCTGGAATATAATCCATATATCCAGTCCTGCTGCTACATACACCATACACAAGGTCTGATTACACATCTCTCCAGGGACAAGTACAATAACACGTCTGCAGAGAGCACAGAGCACAGCCGTGTGAGGTCCTGATTACACATCTCCCAGGACAATACATAACACTGGCTGCAGACAGCACAAGCACAGCAGTGTGAGGTCTGATTACACATCTCTCCAGGGACATACATAACACTGGCTGCAGAGAGCACAGCAGTGTGATGTCTGATTACCATCCTTCTCCAGGGACAATACATAACACTGGCTGCAGAGGCACAGAGCACAGCATGGTGAGGTCTGATACACATCTCTCTCCAGGGACAATCCATAACACTGGCTGCAGAGAGCCAGAGCACAGCAGTGTGGGTATGATTACACATCTCCTCCAGACAATACATAACCGGGCTGCACAGATCACAGAGCCGCATGTGAGGTCTGATTACACATCCTCCGGCAATACATAACACTGGCTGCAGAGAGCACAGAGCAACAGGTGTGAGGTCTGATTCACATCTCTCCAGGGACATACATAACACTGGTGCAGAGAGCACAGAGCAAGCAGTGGTAGGTCTTCTGACATCATCTCTCCAGGGACATATACATAACACTGGCTGCAGAGAGCACAGAGTCCAGCGTTTAGGTCTGAATTAACACATCTCTCCAGGCACAATACATAACACTGGCTGCAGAGAGCACAGAGCACAGCAGTGTGAGGTCTGATTACACATCTCCAGGACATACATAACACTGCTGGCACAGATCACAGAGCACAGCAGTGTGAGTCTGATTACCATCTCATCCAGGACAATAGCTAACATCTGGAGTCTGCAGAGAGCACAGAGCACAGCAGTGTGAGGTCTGATTACACATCTCTCCAGGGACAATACATACACTGGCTCAGAGAGCACCAGAGCACACAGCAGTGAGGTATCGGATTACAAACACATCTCTCCAGACAATACATAACACTGGCTGCAGAGGAGCACAGAGCACAGCAGTGTGAGGTCTGATTACACATCTCCAGGTTACAATACATAACACTGGCTGCGAGAGCACAGAGCACGCAGTGAGGTCTGATTACACATATCTTCCAGGGACATACATAAGCAGCTGGCTGCAGAGAGCACAGCAGTGTGAGGTCTGATTACCCATCTCTCCAGGGAACAATACATAACATGGCTGCAGAGAGCACAGGCCAGCAGTGTGAGGTCTGATTACACATCTCTCCAGGGACAATACCATAACACTGGCTGCGAAGAGCACAGAGCACAGCAGTGTGAGTATGATTAACACATCTCTCCAGGGACAAAATACATAACTGGCTTGCACAATCACAGAGCAAGCAGTGTGAGGTCTGATTACACATCTCCCAGGACAATAAATAACACTGGCTGCAGATAGCACAGAGCACAGCAGTGTGAGGTCTGATTACACATCTCTCCAGGGACAATACTACCACTGGCTGCAGAGAGCACAGCAGTGTGAGGTCTTATACACATCTCTCCAGGTACAATACTAACACTGACTGCAGAGAGCACAGAGCACAGCAGTGTGAGGTCTGATTACACATCTCTCCAGGGACAATACATAACACTGGCTGCAGAGAGCACAGAGCCAGCATGTGAGGTCTGATTACACATCTCACCACCGGACATACATAACACTGGCTCCGAGAGCCCAGAGCACAGCGTGGAGGGTCTATTAAACCCATCTCGTCCAGGGACAATACATAACACTGCTGCAGAGAGCACAGAGCACCGCAGTTTAGGTCTGATTACACATCCTCCAGGACATACATAACACTGGCGCAGAGAGCACAGAGCACAGCAGTGTGAGGTCGATTAACACCTCTCTCCAGGGACAATACACTAACACGGCTGCAGAGACAACAGAGCACAGCATGTGATTCTATTGTTACAACATCTCTCCAGGGGCCAGTACATAACACTGGCTGTAAGAAGCAACAGAAGCACAGCAGGTGAGGTCTGATACACATCTATCCAGGGACAGTACATACACTGCTGCAGAGAGCACAGAGCACAGCAGTGTGAGGTCTGATTACACATCTCTCCAGGGACAATACATAACACTGGCTGCAGAGAGCACAGAGCACAGCAGTGTTGGACCCTGGAACCTCAGTGCCCCAATAACCTTTTTCCATGTAAAACACCAGAATTATACAGTAAATGGGGGACAGGCGGGCGGTGCAGACTCCTGTGCGGACCCCTCCGCATCACACACAAAGTGCAGCTCCACAGATAACAAGCCTCCCCCTGACACTGCTCACACCCTCCCCCTCATCTCAGTGTCAGGATCTTCTCTGACACCTCTATATAACTTGTGAATGTCACCAGATGTGTTGTCGCTTTTCATCATTTTCTATTTTTGCTTCATTGTTGCTTTAATTTCCATGCGGCTCATTACCGAGACTGACATAATCCTGAGAAACCCAAAAATTCCAGAATAGAAACCATTGTGCTGAAAACAATAGACGCCTGTTCCTCTGCTCCTCTCTGATCTAAGGACTTCCAGGATTACGGGCTAATCCCCCAGAGCACAAGGCGGCAGAGAGCACAACGTCTCCAAATATCAGAGGTTTTCCAAGGAATCAGCCGACAGCATGTGACTGCCCAAAATACCGAAATATAAGGAAAATAGCCCAAAATATATCCAGCAGAAATATAATATGTAATCACTGTTATCTAAGCAGTATAAGTAGATTTTATTTCCTGTACATAGGGGCAGTTATTATAGTAGTTATATTCTGACATAGGGGGCAGTAGGTAATAGTCGTTATATTCTGTTAACATAGGGGGCAGTATTATAGTAAGTTCTATTCTGTACATGGGGGCAGTATTATAGTATTATATATTCTCTGTACATAGGGGGCAGTATTATAGTAGTTTATTTCCTGTACATAGGGGCAGTAATTATAGTGGTTATATTCCTGTACATAGGGGCAAGTATTATAGTAGTTATATTCCTGTACATAGGGGGCAGTATTAGAGTAATTTATATTCTTGACATAGGGGCATCTATTAAGTAGTTATATTCTTGTACATAGGGGCAGTATAATAGTAGTTATATCCTGTACATAAGGGGCAGTATTATGGTATTTATATTCTGTACATAGGGGGCAGTATTATGAGTTATAATTCTGTACATAGGGGGCAGTATTATAGTAGTTATATTCCTGTACATAGGGGCAGTATTATAGTAGTATGACTAAGGACGGAGATTTCCCCAATAGTCGAAACGCGTACCCTTGCTACCCCCCCCCCTTCCTTTTTTTCCTCTCCGTGTTATACTGCCTATGCTGTGTCCATGTTTCTGCATGCCATGAAGCACATGCTTTTTAATATGTTTTTCTAATAAATTCCTACATTATTTTACCTGGCCGCTTACCCTTGGATTTTTCCACATGTGTGCCGGCGTCCCGACTTTTTTCCTTTTTCTTTTTCTCATTATAGTAGTTATATTCCTGTGCATAGGGGCAGTATTATAGTAGTTATATTCCTGTACATAGGGGGCGTATTAAGTTTATATTCCTGTACATAGGGGCTTAATTATGTATTTTTATACTTCCTTTACATAGGGGCAGTATTTAGGAGTTTATATTCCTTGTAATAGGGGAACAGTATTATAGTAGTTATATTCCTGTACATAGGGGGCAGTATATGGTGTTAATTCCTGTACATAGGGGGCAGTATTAGTAGTTTTATTCTTGTACATGGAGGCAGTATTATAGTAGTAATTCTGTACATACGGGGCAGTATTATATATTTTATCTTGTACATAGGAGGCATATATAGTAGTTATATATTCCTGTACATGGGGGGAGTATTATAGTAGTTTTATTCATGTACATAGGGGGCATATATTTAGAGTTATTCTTGTACATAGGGGGGCAGTATTATAGTAGTTTATATTTTGTACATAGGGGGCGTATTATATTAGTTATATTCTTGTACATAGGGGCAGTATTACATAAGTTATATTCTTGTACATAGGGGCAGTATTACATTAGTGTATATTCTTGTACATAGGGGCAGTATTATAGTAGTTATATCTTTGTAACCAGGGGCAGTATATCTAGTAGTTATATTCTGTACATAGGGGGCAGTATTATAGTAGTTATATTCTTGTACATAGGGGGCAGTATACATTAGTTATATCTGTTACATAGGGGCATTATTACATTAGTTATATTCTTGTACATAGGGGGCAGTAGTATAGTAGGTTATATTTCGTTGCTACTGGGGCAGTATTATAGTAGTTCTATTTCTTGTACATAGGGGGCAGTATTATAGTAGTTATATTCCTGACATAGGGGCGATATTATAGTATTTATATTCCTGTACAAAGGGGCAGTATATAGTAGTTATATTCCTGTACATAAGGGGCAGTATTATAGTAGTTATATTTCCTGTACTAGGGGGCGTATTTATAGAGTTATATTCCAGTACATAGGAGGCAGTTTATAGTAGTTTATTCCGGTACATAGGGGGCAGTAGTATAGTAGTTATATTCTTGTCATAGGGGGCATATTTAGTAGTTATATTCCTGTACATAGGGGGCAGTAGTATATAGGTTATTCTTGTACATAGGGGGGCAGTATAGTAGTATCGTAGGGACAGATAAGTAGTTAGTATCCTGTAATAGGGAGCAGTATTATAGTAGTATAATCCGTGTACATAGGGGGCAGTATAGTATAGGTCGTTCATTTCGTGTACATAGGGGAAGTATTAATAGTATTATATTCTGACATAGGGGGCATTTCTAGTAGATAGTTCTATTCCTGTACTAGGGGGCATATTATAGTAGTGTTAATATTCTGTTACTAGGGGGCAGTATTATAGTAGTTATTCTTGTACATAGGGGGCAGTATATAGTAGTTATATTCCTGTACATAGGGCAGTAATATAGAACGTCAGGTCAGTATTGTAGTAGTTATATTCCTGTACATAGGGGGCAAGTTATTCAGTAGTTATATTACCTGTAATAGGGTGCAGTATTATAGTAGTTATATTCCTTAAATAGGGCCAGTATTATAGTATTTATTCTGTACATAGGAGGCAGTATTAATTAGAATATTATTTCTGGTACATTGGGGGGGACAGTATTGTAGTAGATTATATTCCTGTACATAGGGGGCGAGTATATAGTAGTTTATTTGTACATAGGAGGCAGTATTCATAGTATTAGATTCTTGTACATAGTGGCATATTGTAGTATTTATAAGTTCCGGACATATGGGGCCAGTATTATCGTACAGTTATATTCCTGTACATGGGTTTCAGTTATTGTATTAGTTATATTCCTGTACATAGGGGCAGTATTATAGTAGTTGGATATGCTTGTAATAGGGGGCATATTATAGTAGTTAATTCTTTTAATAGGGGGCAGTATTATAGTAGTATTTCTTACATAGGGGGCAGTATGATAGTAGCTATATCTTGTACATATGGGGCGTATTACATTGGTTATATCTTGTACATGAGGGGCGCAGATATTAGACACACGGTGGAGCCATGATCTAGCATCAGGTGACTGTACCCTTCTGTACCTAGTTAGAGGAGTCAATAAATGAATATTTGTTTGTAAATGATATTTTTGTAGGACTGGCTGGGGCCGAGGCTTATCTCTGGTGCTTGGTTGGCTTCCTCCTCATTTGTAGATTCTGCTGTCAATGTACATGTGGTTTCTGTTACTATTTGGTAGATGGATACATTCTTCGTGTGACACAGTTGTGTGTATGTTTGTACTTTTTTCGTGATTGATACATTTCTGTTCTTTTTCTTGTTTCACACCTTCAAAGCATGGGGCTTGGGTTGTGGATAAGACTAATTGGGTTCGCTCCCTTTTCTGACCATTGATAATTGGATCTCAGGTTATGAGATAGGACAGTAAGGACGGACACGGGATACCGTGTTGGAATTATAGACGGCTCAAGACGCGGAGTCGGCGGTCTTCATGATGTGGATACGTGGTGGGCCTTATTCGGGGATCATAGCTAAGTATTATTTTTATTTTAAGTGGAATGATTATATTCACAAGTCAGAACTGAGCCGAAATTTTTAGCAGCGTCGCAGAGCGTGCAGGAAGATTGAGCCTGACGCTCGGTTACTCCGGCAGAGAAACCGAAAACATTGATAAAACTTTAGCAGCGGAGTTATGTTTTTATTTACCGGAAATGTCATCTTGGAGGCTAATTTTAGACGCGCGGGGCGTGGGGGGGGTGTTTATAGAGGGCTCCAGGGCGCGGGCAAAGCGGCGACCAGTTATAAAGGAAAAGCGGAAAAAAGGAGTAAATTGTCCCTCGTTCGTTCTTAACTCACCGTCGCAACACTGAATAACTGTGTCACAGCGACAAGTTTTTTTTGCACATTTCACTATAGGGTCCGGTCAACTATCCTCCTCTGCTTCCATTCATCTCACCGTACATGACTTCCACTACAGCGTCTCTCAGAAGAGAAGGTTCAACATCCGAAGGAGAACTCTCCAATAACACACACCTACACAATGGAAAGCGCAATTACCACCGCATGAAAGACGCACGCTTCCATTATGTGGCACTAAGGGAATCTTAACTAATGGCCTCAGTCCACATATAGATACAAGAACTGGACTAATGTATAGAAGGTCAGAAAGGACATCACTGCTGGAGGACATTAACTTATCCTGACTGATCTGAGTTACATCCTGGTGACGTTTCCTATATCTAAAGTAAAAAAAAGTAAGAAGATCAAACCAAAACATAATATACAATCTATACAATTATCTCTCCACCTAGCAAAAACAATAACTTACCAATAACCAAAATGAATAAACACAATACCACAACCCCCACCACGATTATCAAACCTAAACCATATAACAAAGGACAAAGCCCACACCACAAATAAACATAAATAACCATAAATATACTACCATTAAACCACCCCACCACCTAATAACAAACCACACCACAACCCAGTTTTTTTTTAAATATATAATAACAAACACATCATACACATAACACTTACAACGAAAACTAAATCACCTCGCCGCCACCCTCCCTTCCCCCGGACACTGGTCTAACGTCAAGTTTGCTTTAAGGTGTCCAGACCAGTGCCCAAGGGTCAGCTTTCGTAAATCCAAACATCCCACGACCATCACCCCCCTCCCAACCCAACACTATGTCCCAAACCCAACTATATACAATATATTACAGATATACAACATACACAAGACAAACAAGAAACAACATAAAACCTGAACAACTAAAATCAAACCACATCAAGCACAGGTTCGGCGCCTGCAAGCCTCTACAAAAACTCAACTAACATGCCCAAACACAAAACAAAACTCTACTGGTGGGGGCAGCAATCATCCCCAACACCAGTAGCGGAGAGGACATTCTAAGGGACCCTAACAAAAAAACAAAAAAAAAAGGGGGGGGGGGGGTTGGGGTGTTGTGTTTGGTGGTGGTGGTTTTGGTTTTTTTGTTTGTGGTGTGTTGTTTTTGTTTGTTACAAAAACACCACAAACCACAAAAGGGTTTACAAAAAAGCCCAAACAAACCAAAAACCCCCCCCCCCCCCCCCCCCCCCCCCCCCCCCCCCCTGCCCCCCCCCCCCCGGCCCCCCCCCCCCCCCCCCCGCGCCCCCCTGACCACCTCCCGGGGGTCCCCCCCCCCCCCCCCCGCCCCCCCCCCTTCCACCCCCCCCCCCCCCCCCCCCCCCCCCCCCCTCCCACACCCCCCCCTCCCTTAGTATCTTCCCTCGCCCTTTTCCCATTGCCTCTCATACTCCATAGAGCGCACCTTCACCAGGTCACCCAGATGTTCCTCACCACTCATCGCACATCCACCTGGAGGATTTTACGCTGCGTCGAAACTAACACCGTGGCGTTTCCCCGTGTGGTACCTGACCCTAGACTACCTAGGAATAACGTGCTCGGTCCCAGCCACCCAGGGTCCTCTGCATTCTCCATAGGCCCCCACTCCACATAGGAGAGACCGGCCACCCGGGCCCAATGGATGGAAGCGCCCACCCGTTTTTTACACCCTTGTTTAAAGGGGCCTGAAGCAGGAAAGGTGGTCCCGCTCTCCAGCAGGCCAGCCGCACTCCTCCCGTGGACAAACCCCTTTCCCTCATGAGCTCCTACAACTCAGAGTGTCCCTCACAACACAGCTTTCCATGGAAGCAGCGCCAAGTCAAGTCCCCAAACTTCAAGGGATCCCTATGGAATTCAAAGACCTAAACCCACCCCCAGGATCCCGACTTGGTCGAATCCCTAGGGCCAGAGGCTTCGGAAATGGGTCAACAGAACCCTTTTGTCAATGTGAGTTCCTCGACATGTCCTGATCTCCCACTTCCCAGACCCCCACGCGATCACCTTCATAACCGGGGTAGCCCCCTAAGCCGGAATGCCCTTCGGTGTAACTGAGATCCTTTCAACTCGCCCTCCGGTCTCCCCTTCCTGGAAGAAAGCCGCAACCATCCCCTGCAGGAGTATCCCACGGAGGAGCCCTCTCTTCCATAGGTTTTGCTACATTGATTCCCCCTTTTTTCAAAGAAAAAAAAAAGGTAATTCACTAGGAACACCACAGGGTTGACCATACACAACCCTCCTTGTCCCTCGTGCGGTAATTTAACCTCCCTCTTGATAGGTTCGCCTATTCCCCCATAACGCTTGGAAGAACAGACTGTACAACCCGAGTCCGAGGGTTTCTTGCAACACGTGCACACACCTGCCTCAGATTATATCACAATGGTATCGCATGAAGTTTTAAATCAAGTTCACCCTTTCCCTGGGGTCCAATAGGACCCACCCTTCCACTGGCCACCTCTGATCGGCAATCTAACCTGCCATCCCAGTTTTTTTCATGGGGTAATCCCTCCCCCTGTGCCAAATTCGAGTGTCGAAACTTTGGCAGAGGTCTTGGGGCCCTGGAAGAGTGTCCCGGAAGATCAAGCCTGATCCCCCGCTCCCAGCCAGAGACTCTTCTCACACTTATCCCGGTTGATCTTGGGCCCCAAGCCTCTGAGTAGCGGTCAACCTCTGAACATCACCCATTGCGCCCCCTCCCGAGGACACCAAAACGGTGACATCATCGGCATAAGCACCACCCTTAGAGTGCTTCCGGTGGCCGCCTTGGTCCAATCCCAATCCCCACCAACTGCCCACTATCCACCCTCCTAAGGATGGGGTCAATCGCGAACACTTATAAAAGTGGGCTCAGAAAGACAACCCTGTCGAACACCAGTACCCTACCTCAAAATAGCGCCAATCCCACCATTCACAAGCGGTAAGCTCTCTGCCCCTGCATACAAACCTTTAGCCATTGACAACTCCCGTGCACCCCGGGCGGCCATAGACCCTCAGAAAGACAGGTACCAGAGGTATACGTGGTCCAACCCGCTCAAAACGCTTTTTTTTGCCTTATCCCAGGCAGCAAGTAACCCCTTCCATTACCAGCCCTGCCCTGCTCCACTCCACTGCCCCACGGCCTCCCGAACCAAACACAGCACTAATGTACTGGCGGCCTTGAACAGAGCCGTGCTTGGGGCCCGAAAGGAGCCGGGCGCAACTGCACTCAGTTCCGATTAAACATCACCTTTTCCAACTTTCTGGTCCGTATTGATAAGCGCTATGGGACTCCAGTTCTTCAAAATACGAGATCGTCCATTACCCTTTGCAAATGATCATTGCAGACCTCCTCCTTGACTTCGGCAGAGCGCCCCGAGGAAAGACACGCATTATAACCTCAGTCAAGAGGTGGAACCATGCGGTCCCCCCCCCTTAAAGGTCTTATAGAACTCGTTTTTGTTAAGCCATCTTGGCCCTGGTCGATTTCTGAGGGGAGCCCTTCAATCGCCGGCGACTCCTCTTCACGATCAGCTCTGTCAAAACATCAAGAGAAGGGGTCCTACTCCTGGCTCAGGACAGTTTTCCATCAGCCAGGAAAGCCGACATACATCCCGATCTAAGATCCTTCCTCCTTCCTGCCCGAAGAGGGGTTGTGAGTAAGGATCTGACGACGGCTCCATAATCCCTGATCTTGACCTGTTTCAGGATCCCGTAGCTGTCAACCATCCCGTGACAATCTTTACTACTTTCACTGACATCTTGCAGTTCCTGTAAGGGTTCGGTGGCGAGCAGTGTACTTCCCGTATCCCTCCAAAAACCAAATATGCGTGTTCCTATCGTACTGACACCTCTTCAGCAAGATTTCACTCTGGAGATGTCCTCAGCTCACGACCTACGCTCCAGTCGCGACGAGATGCTCGCTGGTTCCTCCTTCCTCCTCAGCCCTGATACAGTGTTACACCTTTACCTCGGCTCCTGAGGCTCGAGAGCCTGGCGGAAGAAATCTCGCCAACCCTTGTTCTTGAGCATCTTCCCACCACTCTGACTTACGGCTACAACAAAGGCCCAGCAAGGTACCGGCTCTGAAGAAAGTCCTCAAAACGGATGTCCCTTAATCTCTGCTTCTTCCAGTATAGACGAATTGAGCTTCCATTAGCCGTCTTTCCATCCGGGGGGGTCCTGTCCATTTCAGAGAAAACAAATTATACAGTTGTCGGAGAACTCCACCTCAACAACGGACCTTCTGAAGAAATTGGCTTCCTCCTTTAATAAATAAAACTGTGCGATTCCCCTAGACCTGCAGCTACCCCTATAATAGGTAACCCCGCGTGGCCTGGGTGTGCCGGATGTGGACATCCACCGGCGATCCTCACATCTATGCTATTAAGAGCGACGCTATCATAAGTCAGCTTGTTGTCCTCTGGAACTCCCCTATCCTGGACCTCGTGACAGCATTGAAGCCCCCTCCAAAGAACCACCTGCCGACTGTAAAAAGGTAGGGCTTGAATCCTCATAAGAGACACTTCCCTGTCCCACTTGGACTGGGGACCAAGATGTGTTAATTAGCGCATTCTTGTCCCTTCATGGGACATCCGATCAAGGCCCTCCCCGTTTTCTAACTCAATAACTCGTCGGCATTCTCACGTGTGCGGTAAAAAGGACCGCCACCACCGCTATAGGCTTCGGCCGCAAAGACCAATAGGAAGTGCCCGTGTCTCCATTCCCTCTTATCTTTGAAAGCAAACGCCGCCCAAATCTGGCAGCCTGTTCCCTAGCAAAAAATAAATGTCTGCCTCGGCTTCAACAAGGCCGAGAAAATCAAAGGCCCGCAAATCTAGCCCGCAGCAGATTTAATTGCTGCGACATACTGACGCAGCGTCAACAGGAGTGTGGCCCCATCATGAGTGATTGAGTTAGAACGGCTTTTTTCTTACTATTATTGTCCCTTCCCCCTACTGTCCTCTGAGATGATGCCTTTTCCGCTTTTTTGCCCTTCAGAAGTTGGGGCAACTCTCTTTAGAAAATAAATCGAGGTGTCCATGTTATTACTGGCCCCCATGACCCACCCGACCGCCCGCTTCCTCGTCCTTGTCTCCTGACTCTGAGTCAGTCTCCCTCCCACTCTGAGACCCACATCCCCAGAGGATAGAGACTCGGCGCCCCCCTGCATCTGCTCCGCGCGCCACCTCCATAACCCACCCTCAGCCGCTCTTCCGAGGAGGCGATCTATCGATGGTGAGGAACCGGTTTGGAAAGCCTCAACCCGAGGTGAGGAAGTTTTCCTCTTCCGTCCTTAGGTACCTTAGATACGCCGGCGTCCCATTTTCTTTTCTGCTTGCGCTTATTTTTTCTAGCCAAATCCGGTTTATCCTCATCCATACTCTCATAATGTAGGACGGTGGTGGAGCAGTGGCAAACCTTTCTCTTCTTTCTCGCGCTGCCAATTCCTCCTGCCCTCCCATCCAACTGCATCATCCCTCAGGCCTCAGTAGCATGACCAGCCACTGAGGAAGACCAGGGTCACCCAGCAACCTGAGGCTTCACCAGTTCTCCTCCCTTTTTTTTCTTGCCTTCCATCAAGCCCTCAACTGGAGAGGTGACTTATTCTTGCTTTTCTTCACAGGCCCCCTCAGCTCCTCCACTCTGCTGGTACCGTTCCCGCAAAGCAACACCCCACATGGCTCTCCTCCACGGGTCACAACTCATTGGCAAGGAGCGAGAGCCACGGCTTGAAAGGGTGACGAGCTCACCACACAGGGTTACCACCTAATTCCTTACAGTGATGCAGGCGCGATGACATAGCCCCCACACAAAGCGCACTTCCTTCTGCGACTTTGGCAGCTTGCGCTAAAGTGTGTTGGTGGTCACCGCAACCTGTGACAGAAACCTTCGGCTGTGCCCCTGGTAGAAAATCAGGATTCGTCCCGCCCAATAAAGGCTTGAAGAAGGAATTTGGGCGCCTGTGCCGCCTAGGTCACTTCAACTGTCATCATGAAAGGTCCAGGGCCCCCGACAAAGTGCCAATTGCACATCGCGTTTTCTGAGTTACCTGTACAAACCTCACCATAACGACTTAGCCAATCAGATGTCCAAGCAAGAAAGGTGGAAACTCGTTCGGGTCACAACGGTCACCTTCTTGCTGTGTTTTGGCGAACACTGCTTGCACATCAAGTTCTCGCCAGCCAGGCTCGTTCCTTTTGTTGCCCTCTAAACTTCGCCAGAAGAGCACTCTAAGCCCTCCGCCGAAACAAAGCTGACATCGACAATCCAGCGTACAATAAGGATGTAATCGCAAAGGATTGTCACTAGCCCTGAAGGGTTCATCTTCAGGAGAGCTCCACCACCCTTGACCTGGGTGGGGGAGCGTCCCTTGCCCCTCCATCGAAGACGGAAACCACTTCCTACGGGAAGCTCTCGTGCCCGGTTGTGGGTAAAGACCATACAGTCTCTCCCCCCCTTTTCTCTTGGAGGCTGCAGGCCATTTTTGTTCTGTCCCGAATGACAGATCACCTCTCTCTTCTCTTCCAAACCTCGCAAATACCTCCTCCCCCTACATTGATTGACCTTTCCCCCTCCTGAGAGCCTCCAGAAGACGCCTTTGCAAAACGCTAATTCCCAGGAGTCAATGAGACACAAGGAGTTTAACCAACCCCACTTGCCCAGCGGTGACATTCGCATAGCTCCTATGGAGCGGCCCCACTGGGGGTGCAGATGGACAGCACTCACACCAGGATCCCCCGCACCCATTCAACCACACCCCCTTCACATCACACTATGTGCATTTACTTTGCCTCGCTTCCCTGCAATCACTCACACCAGCTGGCCAGGAGGACCTGTGGTTGCCTCGGCGTCACTGGACAACTGGTGGAGAGCACCTGTCCATGGCTGATACAGCCATGAGAGAGGCAGCTCCAAACCCGTGATCTTACTTTGGTGCCATCTGCCTCATTGGCATTAACCCCTTGTTGAACCAGCGATTTTAATGTTTGTGCAACCGCTGGCTCACTAGATTGCATAGGTCTCTTATCTTTATGAAGTCCCGAAAGTCTCTGTTTACCCATCCCTGGTGCTGATGACCCAATGCAATAATATTTTTCCTGGCCCTTTCCCACAGGCTGCACAAGGACGCTTTGGGAAGGCGCTGCAGAACCACAAGCCCCCAGCAGCCCCATCACACTGCTGCGCTGCTTTACCGGGGAGCAAGCAACAGCCACAGCGCTCGGGGCCACATGAGCCAACTTCCCTGGCACCGGGCCCACCCCCCCTCCCACTGGGGGGCAGCGCACAGTACCACCATTACCCTGGCTGGATCGCCCTCACTGCCGGCCTTCGGCCGATGCCTCCCCCCTGCACATACTTGCTACTACAAACAAGGCTGGTTCTCTGCGCATGATGAACGTGGCTTTTGCAATCTCCTCCCCCTCCCCCCCCCCCTCCCCGCAGCACCCCTGGCACCGAGTCCACTGCAGATTGCGTGCTGTGGCTGGGTAACGGGGCCCTACACGCCAGCCGGCACTGCTGCCCGCCCTGAGGGAACAGGGAGGGGACGAAACACCAGATTCACCTCCGAGACGCCTTGATCTTCCTGGCTCTCTTCTTTCCGCTTTAGGTCGTCCTCTTGCAAATCATGCCGAAGGAGAGTTCTGGAGGTGAACTGGGGACGTCGCCGCATCTGACCGGATCTGAGCCATTAGCGCCCCCCCCTGGTGGCTGGGCCGCTGTCATCACTGTCCCTTCCTTCCTCTGCCAGTTGCAGAGCCCGCAGCCTGAGTGGTAATGGCGCTTGCTCCGCCGAGCAGCCTGCGTGCGAGGGGTCCTCTGGTGTTTGGCGCGAGGCCACCAGACGGACACGGCAGGTCTTCCTTCATCCTTCCTCATCAATCGCCATCGCCTTCATCCGCCTGGATCTGAAGCCCCTTCAAGCTTTCTCACTCTCCTGGCGCATCTCCTAAATCTGGCGTCGTTCTCACACTTTTTTTCCCTGAACGGAGGAACCGCTGTGTGGCTCCGGATCAACACCTTCGTTTTTCCTTCCGAGCGGTTACCGTCTGCTTTGAATGTCTGTCTATGGGTAAGTGATCTCTTTTCTTCTGTGTAGCCAACCCGCCCCGGCTAGGCAATGTCTCCCTTATCTCCTCGCTGTCGGCCTATCATGCTCTTGCCAGCTTCCTCGTACTCACGGGAGGTGCTCAGCACTCCGGGAGCCATAGAGGGTAGCAGACTCCGGGGCCTTTAGATGTCCCCATATTGCTTTTTTGCACAACCTCCGTGAGTCACCGCCACTTTCCCAGCTTGACCACCCAACTTTTCCCTCCGGCGCACAGTCCACTCAGACTTTCCCAGGATGAGCACTCAGGCTGATGTTACTTGCCTTGATCTTCTGTGTTCCGAGACCTTGAGGCTTCCCTGTGTCTTGGGGGTGGCAGCCGGAGGTCACATCGCTGCGTCCTAGGGTCCCGGGCAAATCTTCCCTCACCCCTCCATGTTGGCCGTTATCCTGGCTTTTCTGCCCCCGGCGCCGGCTGGTCCGAGAGGGCCAGAAAGCCTGGGATTTGCCTGGTTCACTCATCCCCAGGAAAACCCCTTCACCGTCACGTGGGTCGGCGTTTTTTGATCAGTTTCTCATGGGTCCTTAGTTTTTCTTGTTCTTAAAGGACTTTCAATCCCCCCGGGTGGTGCAGGACTCAGCCACAGACAGCCCACAGTAACCCCTATTTGGTCCAGTTCACTTGCGTTTCACAGGGGAATGAGCCGCACGAACTATTCTGCTGCTGTGTGCGTCACTTTGTACATACATGACATTACTTATCCTGTACTGACCTGATTACAAATCCTGTATTATTACTCCAGATCTGCAACTCACGTATTCTGCGCTGGTGCAGTCCCTGTGTAATACATGAACATTACTATCTGTACTGATCCTGTTACATCCTGTATTTACGCAGAGCACACTCACCGATTCTGCTGCTGGGCATTTCACTGTGTACATACATGACATACTTATCCTGTGTACTGATCCTGAGTTACAATCCTTATAAAATCCTCCAGGCTGCACTCTACTATCTGCTGCTGGTGCAGTACTGTGTACATACATGACATTACTTATCCTGTCCTGATCCTGAGTTTTACATCTGTATTTACCCAGGCTGCACTCACTATTTTCTGCTGCTGGTGCAGTCACTGTGTCTGTGTACATACAGACATTACTTTACCGCTGTAACTGATCCTGAGTTACATCCTTTATTAGACACCAGAGCTGCACTCACTATTCTGCTGCTGGTGCAGTCACTGTGTAACATACATGACATTACTTTATCCTGTACTGCTGATCCTGAGTTACCAAATCCAGTGATTATACTCAGACTGCACTCCACTATTCTGCTGGCTGGTGGCAGTCATGTGTACATACATGACAGTACCTTATCCTGTACTGATCCTGAGTTACATCCGTATTAGACTCCAGAGCTGCCACTCACTATCTCTGCTGGTGCCGTCCCTGTGTACATACATGACATTACTTATTCGTCTGAATCCTGCGTTACATCCTGTATTATACCACCAGAGAGCTGCACTCACTATTCTGCTGCTGGTGCAGTCACTGTGTACACAATGACATTACTTATCCTGTACTGATCCTGAGTTCCATGCCGGTATTATATACCAGAGGCTGCACTCACTATTCTGCTGCTGGTGCAGTCACTGACTGTGTACATACTGACATTACTTATCCTGTACTGATCCTATTACATCCTGCATATACCCAGAGCTGCACTCACTATTCTGCTGCTGGTGCAGTCACTGTGTACAATACATGACATTACTTATCCTGTACTGATCCTGAGTTACATCCTGTATTATACCCCCGAGCTGCACTCACTATCTTCTGCTGTGTGCAGTCAGTTTAATACAACATGACTTCTTATCCTGGTACTGATCCGAGTTACTCCTGTATTATACCCCAAGAGCTGCCTCACTATTTCTGCTGTCTGGTGCAGTCACTGTGTACATACATGACATTACTTACCTGTACTGATCCTGAGTTGCATCTGTGATTATACCCCAGATCTGCACTCACTATTCTTCTGTGAGTGCTATGTACAGTGACTTTGTCCTAATAGCCCCCGCCACTCTTCTTGCCACGTTTGCAGACATTAGCGTCTATAATTTAGTTTATGTTGTCTGTTTTTATTATTTTTTTTTTTTGTTCCATTTTTCCATAAACTTGCATTTTGCTTGCTAAATATATTTGACATATTTTCACTAGCGGTGGGGGGAGCAGTGACCCGGTGTGACTGATATGTTGGCCTTCCCGTGACAGATCTCCTATAGATTTAACACGTGTTTTCCTGTGTCACCATTTTTTCCATATAAAACTTGACATTTCCACTTTAATTTCATCTGCTGCACTTTGCACCTGGTAAGGAGAACACTGAAGAACTCTTCCACTTTCCATCACACTAAGAGAGAAATGGGGAACCTCTCGTTAATCACAGGGAACCTGTCGCCGGTGTGACCATACACACTGTCAACCTTGTTGGTATTGTCGTCCCCTGGATAGATGTGTCGCCCGATGGTCCACTATGTGTCGCTGCTTTGCTGATTAAAGTCCCGTCGGAGTTCAACCAACTCATTCTGGGTGCAGGTAGTGCGTGTCAAGCGACACATTTTTAAAAAAAATACAGCGTTTTTTCCTAATCCATCGGGTTTTCAACGGCCCACGCCCCCTATTTTCTTTCGCGTGCGCCAAAAACCCAGGGCAATTCATGAAAATCTGCACAAACAACGGTCCATTTCGGTTTAAGCCCGACGGAAAAAAACGTATTTGGGCCCTTAGTAACTGCAACCCCCTGTGTGTTTGGCTCTTAGAAGGGGTACACAACATTTTTTGGGCAACTACGAGGGGTAATCATCCTGTGTGGGCAATATGGGAGCATACTGTACCGGCAGAGTTGGGGGTTTAGGGGGTTTGACTTCATTTTTATTAAAATTTTAGCAAGAGATGATCAGACAAATGTTGTCCATTAGGTATTGAGTTCGGCCCTCGCACCCCGAACATAATTCCGTATTGTCCGAACGAACACTGAAAATCGGCAAACCGGCGCCTCTATCGTATATTTTTTGTTGCTTGGGCTCAGCCCAAATAGATCATTGGGCATATTTACCTACCGACCCCCCGCTCCCTGCTATACCCGCGGTGCATTGTCAGACGTGATTCTGGTTTCGCGATTTACTAGATCATGTGTCCGATTTCCTGCATTGTCGCTGCTGCGCGAGGGCCCCCGGAGTTCACCTTTTCTTCCCGTGCATGTGAGTGCTGATCTTGCACACAACACCTTTTAAAAATTCTGCGGTTTGGTCCGAATCCATCGGGTTTGTCCGACGCTACGGCCCCCTATTTCTGTTGCATGCAGCCTGTGCTTGACGCCAGCCACAATCCGATCGCGTGCGCTCAAACCCGGGGCAATTTGGCACAAAATGGAAATATTCGGGAAACCCGACAAATCGCGGTCCTTGGACCCTATTAAATGAGCCCCATTGTGGTCACCCATCTTCTATTCCGGAGGTAATAAATAACTATCCTTAAGGGCATAAATAATACTAATAACTATCCGAAGGTTCGCTCATCAATACAATTTCTGTGAATGTCCCTTAACTTGCATGAGCAGCAGTGTTCTCCGGAGCAGCGCTCTCTCGCCCGACCCCCCTTAAAGTGCAGTCTTTTAATATCCACAGCTGTAAGATCCTCCATGGTACGTACCTACATTGAATAACTCGTCCTTTTCTAGCGCCATCTGGTTACAAAAAACATCCCGCACGATCGCCTGCTCCCGTCTTATCGCGCGCTGCGTTGGTGCCGGAACAAGAGGCGACCGCACAACTAAATGTAAACTCTGTCTTACGTTATTTACATTGTCTTCCGTGAGATTGATGAGATCTATGTAGGACGGCGTGTCTCTACGCAACCAATGCAGACATTGTATTAGTACAAGCCGGGCAGGGACTGAGCGCCGCGCACATAATGAGGGCCGGAAAACACGGAACATCTCACGTGAGAAAATCGTCCCGATTTCCAGAGTCCATTAGATCATGGCATTAGGAATTATTCCGCAGGGTTCCGGATAGCTTCGTCTCTACAACCACAGCAGCAATTATTGCTACAGTGGCCAGTGCCTGGTATTGCACATTATCCATTCCTAGTAATACAACACCATACAGATGATTGACCCGATAAAGGTTTACACTTTGGAGCAGCAGGGGGGAGGCATGAGAATAAAGTGGCACGTGTCTTGTAGCGGTCCAGACCACACAAAGCCTTATTTTATTCTGTAACCATGGAGACACATAACTCTGCGCAGGTTGTGCTGTTGTACACAGATTCAGGAAGAAGAATTTTTTAAATCAGGATTCTAGGCTCTTGAAATGCTTCCCCCCTCTTCTCAGGACTCCATGATGTAGCAGAGCTGAGTTTGTTATGCAGCAGATCTGAACTTTGCCATCCCATATCCCAATAGGTTTGGAAGCCGGGTAAAGCATTCAGGGTCGCCCCAGTATTAGGAAGATACAGCTGCTTTAGTCAAAAACTTGCTCTGCCAAATGAATAGTGGATCATTTCTTTTGGACTGGCCCTCCCTTTAAGTTGGCAGTGCAGTGCAATTCTCTCGGTCATGTTGACCTCATTCCCGTCCCAGTTTTTTTCCCGGTTTTCGATCTTGAGGGGCACAAAGCGTCCGTCGCTCGGAAGTTTTGTTTTGCTCCGGCTTTTTTGTTTCCCTGCCCGAAGACGACCTGACATTTTAACAATATCGGAGAGAGAGGGAGGCCCGGGCGGTGGGTGATGGGTGCCGGAGCGCAGCTCTGGAGGAAGTGAACGGCGCAGAGGAAGTCAAGCACTCGAAGGGGTCCTGCAAAGCCGGAGGCCGCGTTCCATCCTCAGCACTAACCACCCGCACCTGCCAGGAACCTCGCGCTTTTTCCATTCCCAGACAAAAATGGTTCTCTCTTTAATTTGTGAAAATTTGAACTTGTTCCAAAAAATAGTAAATTAAAGGGATAGTCCACTTTAATATGATCTTGTCCATCCGGCTATGGCATCAATATCATATCATTGTTGGCTTAGACAGGACCCCTTCTGCAGGCTTACAGTGGAGGGCATGGGAGCAGACACGCGCCATCATTGTATAGGGCCATATCCCAGGTAACTGCAGATGATCTCAGATTCACTTCAGTAGGAAGCCGACCTGCAGTAACCCTCCACTTGACCCGTAGCTAAGTGATGGGTTATAGGGCTGTGTCTTGTGACCACCATTCATCTGGGTCTCCATCACGGGCTCCTAATTGGCTGAAAGCCAAGCAGAGGTTCTTAAACCAATGCCAAAACATGGAAGTAAGTCGGAAAGTACATTTAGGATCTCCAAAATGCAACATTGTAACTCAGGGCATAAAAAGGGACCAACGAGACCTCATCCGATATTCTCCACCCAACTCTTAGCCCCCTGACCACCCCGCCTCCACATCCATTGTAGACACTGTCACCCTTCCCCATGTTTACATTGCAATAACAATATTTTCATTTTAAGGCATGACCCTACTATTCTATGGGGTCCCGTCGCCTCCTCATCACCCACCTGCCTTGTGCAATCTATTGTTCCCTGTTATCACCACATTGAAGGGTTTTGAATGTTAATTCTACATCTTATTTAAAGGGGTCTTCCAGGATAGGCTACCTTTCTCCAGAAAACTGCAGCCAAACCTGTCCTGTCATTTCTTTGTGAGAGACTGGGGTAAGTGTAATGCCGCACATCACCTGCAGACAAAGTGGCGCTGTTTTTTTCTCCATCCCTGTAATGGGTTTCCCCTCCTATAATCGCCATTGCCCTCAGTGGCTCGGGCCTGCGATGGTGTCTTTGTGTTGTTCCGCTCTTCTGCTGCGGTCATATGACAATATTAGAGAATAAGGAAAGCAATGTTCTCTTCCAATCTCCGGTCTCAATCGCTCTCTGCTCAGTCTTTTTTTTTCCGACGCTGCCGGCACAATCCTGCGCAGAGTTCATGTCTAGAGGAACGACCTCCATCCTCGCCCCCGCACAATTGGAAGATACGAAAATGGAGAAGAAAGTCATAAATGTATCCAAGCCAAATCTGCTGTACCCTGGATGGATAACAGGTAGATATGAGATAGATGGAGATTATAGATAGATAGACTAGATAGATAGATAGGAGATGATAGATAGATAGATTAGGAGATTCGATAGATCGATTAGATAGGAGACTAGATCGGAGATAGCTAGATATGATCGATAGATTATAATCGATCGCTCGGAGATAGATAATAGGCGCTCTATAGATAGATAGATAGCTGCTCGCTTCTCGCTCGGCGCTCGCTCGATGCTTTCGCTCGCTCTGCGCTCGCTCGCTAGCTCTACTCGCTACTCGTCGCTAGACTCGATCGCTCTGCCTCGCTCGCTCGGGCTCGCTCGCTCGCTCGCTCGCTCGTCGCTTCGCTCGGCGCTGCTCGCTCGCTCGCCGCTGGCTCCTCGCTCCCTCGCTCTGCCTCATCGCCGCTCGCTCGCTCGCTCGGCGCTCTCTCCTCGCTCGCTCGGCGCTCGCTCGCTCGCTCGCTCGCTCTCTCGCTCCTCGCTCCCTCCCTCTCTATGCTCTCGCTCTCCGCTCTCTCGCTCTCTCAGCTCGGCGCTCCGCTCGCTCGCATCTCCTCGCTGCTCCGCTCGGCGCTCGCTCCGCTCGCTCGCTCAGCTCGCTCGGCCGCCAATCATCCCTTCGCTCAGCTCTCTCGCTCGGCGCCCCGCTCTCTCCGCTCGCGCCCTCGCTGAATAGATAGATAATTATCTTAGTCGCTTTTCGATGTTAGATCCACTTGCTTATAGATGAACAGTTGCCTAACTAACCGGGTCCAAGATGTATAAATAACTGGAGGCAATCGCTTGATATATGTAAATCTGGGAATGAATCCTGGAACATGGACTCTGGCAGTTAGAGGGTTTTAAGGAGCCCTCATTTGTGGCCACGGGGAAATGTATTCAGGCTGCAGGACAGGGAGATAAAGTGCTGAGACCCAGTCACCCAGGTGTGCCCTGTAGGCTGCGGGTGGATGACTGGTGTCCAGGTAGAAATGTGAGTTGTGCCCTCCATGCGTGAGCTGGCATTCATCAGGTGCCAAGGCAGCAGCGGGGCGTTGTGTGGTCTGGGGACCAATTTCCTCTCTGCTTTCTCTTTGATGAAGTTAATTGTCTGTTGATCACTGAAATTAGGGAAGTGTTCAATCCTCATTTGTTGCACTGTTGAGCTCGTGCTGGAGGGGCCGGGTGGGGGTGGGGGAAGGCTGGGTACCCAGGGGGGCATGATAGGGGGGCCGGCTGGGGGAAAAGCGGGTACCTGGGTGGTGGGGAAGTCACGGGGAGAGAGGAGAGACTGGACCAGGGGAATAATGGGGGGGGTGTGGGAGATGGTACTGGCGGTGGGAAGTCTAAGGAGAGAGAGCTGTGATCCGGAGGGATGTAGTAGGGGGCAGAGCTGGGGGGGGTAGGTAAACAAGACTGTATGATGGGGGTGGGGAAGGGGGATAGTACCAAGGGAAGGCAGAATGGGGGGGTAAGTGTGTCTTACCCTGGAAAGACAAGATTGGGGGGAGGAGGTATCTGGGGGGGGTACCAGGTGGTGCAGGAAAAGGGAAGGGGGCTGGAGGGAGAGTGTTTATCCAGATGACTGGAGGGAAAAGTAGGTACCCCAGAAGGTAGACAGGGAAGAGAAGGGGAAAATGTGGGAACTGCGAGGTGATACGGAGGGGGTGGGGGGGGGGTAAGGATGAGTGGGTCCTGAGATGGACAGGCTGTGTGCATTCAGGGAGTGTTAGATAGGACGACACAAGGATGTGGTGTGCTTGGGGCAGGCTGGCATGGAGCGGGGTGTATGGAGGGGCCGGGGGGTAGCTGGTGCTTAGATTGTAGGGTTGGGGGATATTGGCGCCTGGGGACACACGGGGGTAGTTTGATTCTTACAGACTTTGCAGAAGGTGATGTAAGGATTGTCAGGAAAAAGCTGCTGTTTGGAGATGTTGTGTTGCTGGGTGGAGAGCGCCACCTGGGTATGCAGGTCGTGTGAGGTATTGCCATGCAGTGGGCGGTGTTACGGTTTTGTGTAGTTACTTAGTTAGTATATAGGTTATTGTTACATAGGAGAGCCTCTATTGCATAGAAGCAGGAGACTAGCCAGGAGGCTTGCAGTGATCCATAGTAATAGCATTAGTTGTGTGACCGGGAGTAGATTTAGAGAGCTGAATGTGTACATCCTATGCGTATATCACATGTATCCTCCAGACTGCAAGAATCTATTGTTACGACTGCTCTGCGCATCCACAGTATCAGCACATTCAGCTCTGCTACATCTCTACCGCAGGAATAGCAGAGTCCTCTGAACTATGCAGACGCCTGGATGCCCTGTGCTGGCGATTACCCATGTTGTGAGGGCAGATGCCATGGCAACAGGGGGCATGAACTATAGGCCAGAGGCGTATGCTTAGCTGTAGTATTTGGGTGTCCTGTCATACATGGTGCGTGGAGCTGATGTATCGCCTCGCCTCGTGGTCGCTATAGCGTGAATGAAAATGTTGTTCTGTCATGTCGCTGCCAAATCCTCATTGACACTCGGCCGCGATGAATCACAGCCGTGGCTCGTGTGCTCATTGAGAAACGGAGAAATCATGCCCAGATCTTCCTGTTAACCCTTGTCAGGCTCAGAATTCTTAAAGGAATTGTCTATTTATTGTAGAAACAGTCAAGCACAATTAAGCCTGGTGGGCCGGGCGTCTTGGCACTGAGAACCCCATAACATCAGGTCACCAGTGAGAGGAGCAGCCGCCAGATGAGGCAGACTGTGGTGGACTACTATGGTTGTGTACACGACCATATAGTCAGTTCTATAGGGTGTCTATTGTAGGTATAGTAGAACCATATTTGATTTATAGGGTTGGGCTTTAATATGCTAGACAATAAGTCGGTTCTATTGGATGAGTCTAGTGGCGTTATAGTCGGATAACCTCCCAGTGAACCTGGTAACCTTATCTATATTTCCACCCACCTCTATAGATTAGTGCCGGGTTTGCGATCTCCAATCCTTGTTGACTGGTGTCCTCATCCCTTAGAGGCTTGGGTGTTTCTAGTGTTTCACACTATGGACCATCTGAAGGGTCACACACGCCTACCTCGTGTATCGGGGGTGGGTCACACACTCTCCCGGAAGGTATCGGGGGTCACACGCCTACCGGCGCAGGAGGTAAGAGTGGAGGATATCTGCCCACACAGGTATGGGATATGGAGTGAATAAGTTCCTCATCCATCACCACTATGTAAGGGCTGAAACAGAGAACAATAACTCCATTTACTGAACATAAACGAAGCTTTACACACTCTGTGATTAGTCTATACATTTATAGAACTTTCTCAGAAATTGGTGCCTTCCCCGTCATGTGACTAGATGAATCTTCCATAAAGATTAATTTCCATATTTCTTCCTTAAAGGAGAAGTTTAAACTAATTTTCAATTGGTTACGTTACAAGTGGAGATTATAGGGTAAAGTTTGGGGTAAGTCCTAAAAGCTGATGCTGACCTATCGGATGTTCTGCCCCTTTAAGTGCCTTAAAGGCGCGTGTCATGGGATTACAATGTGACGTTACATCCTGTTCCTCTGCGGATGTTGTGACAAAGTGACACAATTGTTGTGAAAAATGCAGACTGATACTTTGTGAGCAACTTTGTGGACTGTAACTTTTTGGGGGTCTGTTCCCAGAATTAGTTTCCCACTGCATTATTTTAGGTCATGACGGGTGTATATTCTAGGATTGTTAAAATTGGGGGTATGTCCTCACACTGCTGTGCTCTGTGCTCTCTGCAACAGAATGGGTATTGTCCTGGAAGTATGTGATAATCATCTATTTGTGAATGTTGTTAGTAGCACAGGACTGTGATATATGGATTTATAATCCAAGATTTAGTGTGTGTGGGGGGGAGGGGTTCCTCACACTGCTGTGCTCTGGGTGCAGGCCTGTTGTTAGGTGTATTTCCATGGAGATGATGTTGTAATCAGAACTCACCTGCTTGTGCTTTTCGTCATGGAGCCAGTGGATCTGCCCTGGAAATAGTGATGGATTGTGATGTAGTAGCAGCCGGATGTGATATATGGATTATACAGATTGTAGTTATGGGTGTGTCCTCACACTGCTGTGTCTGTGCGGCTGTTGGGTATGTCTATGAGAGATGTGTATCAGGCTCTGTGTCCTGTAATAGAAGCAGGGGATATGTGATTTATATACCAGGATTGTATTGAGGGGGGAGGGGGGTCGTCCTCACTCTGTGCTTTGCATCAGTGTTTGATTGCCAGGATCTTCGTGAGCTGCGAGCTTGTTAGGTGTCAGATCTTAGAATTAAATACTCTTCAATTATAATGGGATCCTGGAGAATGGTCTAGACTGATGTTTCGTTGCAGTGTATCAGCGGAGGATAGAATTTTAATGACTTTCTTCCTTGCAGCACTGATTTACTTGCGATCAGCTGAGATGACTGAGTTATAAGGAACACTCAACCAGGGATGAGGATCGGCCTAAGTCCTCGCAAGGATTCTTATCAGGTACGTCTTGCCCAGAGATTTCCGGGACACCCGAGCGCCTGCCTGTCTGTTTGGAAATGTTAATTTCAATTCAGTGGAACTGCCTGGAAAAGCTGGGTGAGGACCAATATGGCCATCTTTGACTGGGAAAGCTGGTGCATATCCCTTAAATTGGCGCTGTTGTTGTTGCAACAATACAAAGGCCATGGTTTCATGTTCATGGGGAAGCTGGGTTGTTGTCATGTGTCCATCATAGTTCCTCTTTTTTGTCTTGGGCAAGTCCCTGCAAGATGTCCCCTACTTTCCCCACACTTTGAAGTTTAATTGTCAGTCTCTGGCAGATGCCATCAGTGGTGTGAAAGAGGGTAAGGGCACTATAATGGCAGCTCTGTTGTTGCCATTAGTCATGTATAGTTGTTATGGGAAAGTGGAAGATGAGAATCTGTTCTACATGACTGGTACCAGATTTCCAGACCCTGAGTGGTAAATTTCATCCGTTACTACATAGATGGCAGATTGCTTGACATAAGTGCAACCCAGACGAAGAGGATTATATACAGGGATTATTGGCAGTAGTGCATATGAGACAGACATGAACTAGAACATGACATCACCTATAGGTTCCAACAAAGTATTGGTGGTGGTTAGAGGGAACTGTCAGTAGGTAGTATGTATGGAGATGTGTCCTCACATCTGCTGGATATATGGATTATATTTCAGGATTGTAGTTTACTCCAAGTGCATGGGGAGTTGTCCTCACATGCTGTGCTCTGTGCTATCTGCAGCCAGTGTTGACTGTTGCCCTGGAGAGAGTGAAATGCTTTGTGATGTAGTAGCAGCGAACGTGTGCTATATGCATTATATTCCTGGATTGTACTAGTGGGTCTCCAACTGCGGTGCTCTCTGCATCATGTAATAATAGAATGGAGGTCTTGGTCTTTAAGGGATCCTGTCCTCAGGTCAACTATATAACCACATTGGTGGTATTGTCCATGGAGAAGATGCTGTGATCAGGACCCTCTGTGTAGTGTTAGTAAGCAGCAGGCTGATACATGGATTTATAGTCCAGGATTAAGCTTCTCCAAGTGCATTGGGGGTGTTTGTCGCACACGGCGTGCTCTGTGCGCTCGTGCAAGTGTTATTTGTATTGTAACTGGAGAGATGTGGAATCGACCGGTATATGGATTTAATTTCAGGATTGTAAACTTTCACAAACATAACATGAAGGTTCTGATACACATCTCTCTAGGGACCATACTAACACTGGTGGCAGAGAGCCAGAGCACAGCAGTGTGAGGTCTGATTCACCATCTCTCTGGGACAATACCTAACACTGGCTGCAGAGAGCTTCAGAGCACAGCAGCAGTGTGAGGTCTGATTACACACTCTAAGGGACATACCTACACTGGCTGCAGAGAGCCAGAGCACAGCAGTGTGAGGTCTGAATAACATCTCTCCAGGGACATACATAACACTGGCTGAAGAGGCACAGAGAACAGCAGTGTGAGGTCTGATTCACATCTCTCCGGGACAGTACATAACACGGCCTGCAGAGGAGCACAGAGCACAGCAGGTGAGGTCTGATTACACATCCTCCAGGAATACTAACACTGGCTGCGAGAGATCAGAGCACAGCAGTTGTCTGTACACATCCTCCAGGGACAATACCACACTGGCTGCAGAGAGCACCAGGCACAGCAGTGTGAGGTTGAGTTACACATATCTCCAGGACTAATAACACTGGACTGCAGAAAAAGCACAGAGCACAGCAGAGGTGAGGGCCCTCTGGAGAAGCTACAATCCTGAAAATAAATCCATATAAACACCATCCTGCTGCTACTAACACAAGGATATTATCCACCTCTCGGGAACAACCTGAGAGACAGAGAACACAGCAGTGTTGGGCAGTCTATTTATCTGATTATACCTCCAATTATCTGAACATTCAAAAATTTCCCAAGCTTTCGTCTTCGCTGTCCCCCTTTTCTCGTCGCCCTGGTGGGTGCAGTGCGCCCTCATGTGGCGGGTGTGCTACGCTAGGGGGAGGTTATTAGAATGAATCTCATTTGTGCATGAAGGGCCCGGGGTTTGGACGATTTCGGAGGAATCCTGCGCAGACCCCACACGTCGAGACACTTCATCAGATTTCTCTTCATTGTCTGGTGCAATGTGCTGCGGCTCTCTTAAAGGGAACCCACAGTAATTTTGGGGTGTGGTAGTAATAGACTTGATGTGGTCGGTCGTGACTGTAATTGTCGCTTTATTCATCCATAAGGGATGTTGTCAGGTCGTTTGGATATGAATGTGCCCATAGATTAGAAAAAATTGCCTATGGAGACGATAGTAGAGAGTGAGGACATATGGCGGCACGTTTGTATTTCAGCAAGTTTTGTTCCCTATCCTCTAGGACGGTGGTTCTTAGACTGGCTCCATAAAGGTCTCCTACTTTCGAGCCCCCTTAGCCCGTGTTTGGGGGTCGCACCCTCCTCTACCTCCGTTCACTTGCGTGACGCCTATGCATGGTGTACATACAAAGCCGTATGTCAAGCGGTTTTCTTATGACGTCACTAGTTTGCACCACAGCGATGGATTTACTGTAGACACTTCCTAGTAACGTCACAAGGCGGGGGAGGAGAGTCAGCAAGTCAGAGCGGAAGGGGGATGCCGAATCTCATTCACTGGTGCCCAAGGATCAGCTCATCTTTCTTACAGACTGTGTAGGGTCCGTGCTTGTCGTCAGAGGCATGGAGAATCTTAGGACCTGCAGCCGCCTATTTGTTCTGATACATTGTAATATCGGAGTCTAGGAGAACGAGCTCTGTGTATTCGGGGTCTGGAGACCCCCAATATTGGCTTCTATCACCCTAAGCCGATTGTGTGTCGCTCTCAGTAGGGCAGCCCTCCTCTGTAGATCTACACATGGCCTCATCATGTTTTCTGTAGATCCTCAGTAGTGCAGCCTCCTCTGTGATCTAAACATGGCTAACATGTCTGAGATCCTCATAGTGGCAGCCTCCTCTGTATCCCTATTCACATGGGCTTCCATCATGTCTTGTAGATCCTCAGTATGCAGCCTCTCGTATCTACACATGGGCTCCATCATGTCTGTAGATCCTCAGTAGTGCAGCCTCCTTGTATCTACACATGGCCATCATTGTTGTAGATCCTCAGTAGTGCAGTCTCTCTGTATTACACACATGGGCTCCATCAGTCTGTAGATCCTCAGTGGCAGCCTCTCTGTATCTAAAACAGGGCTCCATCATGTCTGTAGATCCTCAGTGTGCAGCTCTCTGTACTAAATGGGCTCCATCATGTCTGTAGATCCTCAGTAGTGCAGTCTCCTCTGTATCTACACATGGGCTCCATCATGTCTGTAGATCCTCAGTAGTGCAGCCTCCTCTGTACCTACACATGGGCTCCATCATGTCTGTAGATCCTCAGTAGTGCAGTCTCCTCTGTATCTACACATGGGCTCCATCATGTCTGTAGATCCTCAGTAGTGCAGCCTCCTCTGTATACAGAGGGAGGCTGCACTACTGAGGATCTACAGACATGTGGAGCCCAAGTGTAGATACAGAGAGGCTGCACTGAGAGATCTACAGACAATGATGACCCATGTGTAGATACAGAGGAACTGCACTACTGGGATCTACAGACATGATGGAGCCCAATGTGTAGATACAGAGGAGGGCGCACTAACTGAGGATCTACAGACATTATAGAGCCCAGTGTAGATACAGAGGAGACTGCACTACTGAGATCTACAGAACTGATGGAGCCCAAGTGTAGATACAGAGGAGACTGCACTACTGAGGATCTACAACATGATGGAGCCCATGTGTAGGTACAGAGGAGGCTGCACTACTGAGGATTACAGTACATGATGGAGCCATGTGTAGATACAGAGGAGACTGCACTACTGAGGATCTACAGACATGATGGAGCCCATGTGTAGATACAGAGAGGCCGCACTACTGAGGATCTACAACATGATGGCAGCCCCATGTGTAGATACAGAGGAGGCTGCATACTGAGGATCTACAGACATGATGGAGCCCATGTGTAGGTACAGAGGAGGCTGCACTATGAGGATCCAAGACATGATGGAGCCCATGTGTAGATAAAGAGGAGGCTGCACTACTGAGTATCTACAGAATGATGGAGCCCATGTGTAGATACAGAGGAGCTGCACTACTGAGGATCGTCCACAATCGGCTTAGGGTAGATAAGCCAAGATATGGGGGTCTCCAGACCCCAATACACAGAATCTTTCCCCTAGACTCCTGATCTTACAATGTATCAGAACAAATAACGGCGCAGGTCCTGAAGATTCTCCATTCACTGACAGCAAGCAACGGACACACAAAAAGTCTATAAGAAAGCATTGAGCTGATCCTTGTGCACAGAGTGATGAGATTTCGGCATCTCCCCTCTCGCCTCTGACTTGCTGACGGTTTCCGGCTTGTGTACTAGGAAGTGTCTACAGTAAATCCATCGCTGTGGTGCAACAACTAGTGACGAATAAAAAACCGCTGACATAAACGGATCTGTAATGTACACCCATCGATGGCGTCACAGCAATGTGAACGGAGGTTGAGGAGTGTGGCGGACCCCCAACACGGGCTAAGGGGAGCTCGAAAGTAATGAGACCTGTATGGTACCAGTCTAGAAGAACATCGTCCATA
Source organism: Engystomops pustulosus (assembly GCA_019512145.1). Lineage (NCBI taxonomy): Eukaryota > Metazoa > Chordata > Amphibia > Anura > Leptodactylidae > Engystomops > Engystomops pustulosus. The sequence goes on along the minus strand of WNYA01000151.1, from coordinate 22,542 downwards.
AGAGATAGGGAACAAAACTTGATGAATACAGAACGTGCCGCCATATGGTGCCTCACTAACTCTACATAGTCTCCTACAGCAATTGTTCTAGGAGAAGATCTATGGGCACATTCATATGCAAACGACCTGACAACATCCCTTATGGTGAATAGAAAGCGACAATTACAGTACAGACCGAACATCAAGTCTATTCATACCCACCCCAAGAATTAACTGTGGGTTCCCCTTTAAGAGCCGCAGCACAATTGCACGAACAATGAAGAGAAATCTTGAAGGTTCAGAGCGTGTGGGGTCTGCGCAGGATTCCTCGAAATCGTCCAACCCCGGCCCCTCATGCACAAATGAGATTCATTCTAATAACCTCCCCGCTAGGAGCATTCAGCGCACAGCCACATAGGGCGTCCTGCACCCAACACAGGGCGACGAGAAAAGGGGGACAGCGAAGACGAAATGCGTGGGAAATTTTTGGAAGTTCAGATAATTGGAGGATAATCCAATAAAGACTGCCCCAACACTGTGTTCTCTGTGCTCTCAGGTTTGTTCCCGAGAGGTGCTATATTATACCTGTGTGATTAGTAGCAGCAGGACTGTGATATATGGATTTATATGCCAGGATTGTAGCTTCTCCTGTGGCCCACACTACTGTGCTCTGTGCTTTCTGCAGCCAGTGTTATGATTGTCCCTGGAAAGATGTGTAATCAGACCTCACACTGCTGTGCTCTGTGCTCTCTGCGCCAGTGCTATGTATTGTCCCTGGAGAGATTTGTAATCAGACCTCACATTGCTGTGCTCTGTGCTCTCTGCAGCCAGTGTTATGTATTGTCCCTGGAGAGATGTGTATCAGACCTCACACTGCTGTTCTCTGTGCCTCTGCAGCCAGTGTTATGTATTGTCCCTGGAGAGATGTGTACTCAGACCTCACACTGCTGTGCTCTGTCCTCTCTGCAGCCCTGTTATGTATTATCCTGGAGAGTGTGTAATCATCAGACCTCACACTGCTGTGCTCTGTGCTCTCTGCGACCAGTGTTATGTATTGTCCCTGGAGAGATGTGTAATCAGACCTCACACTGCTGCTCTGTGCTCTCTGCAGTCAGTGTTATTACTGTCCCTGAGAGATGTGTATCAGAACCTCACACTGCTGTGCTCTGTGCTCTCTGCAGCCAGTGTTATGTATTGTCCTGGAGAGATGTGTAATCAGACCTCACACTGCTGTGCTCTGTGCTCTCTGCAGCCATGTTGTATTGTCCCTGGGAGATGTTATGCAGACTCACACTGCTGTGCTCTGGCTCTCTGCCGCCAGTGTTATGTATTGTCCCTGGAGAGAAGAGTAATCAACCTTTATGTATGTTGTGAAGTTACAATCCTGAAATATAAATCCATATCCACGTCTGATTCCACATCTCTCCCGGGACAATACAAACACTGCAGAGTGCACAGAGCACAGCCGTGTGCGACAACACACTCCCAATGCACTTGGAGAAGATATAATCATCCTGGACTATAAATCCATGTATCACAGTCCTGCTGCTACTAACGTACACAGAGGTTTGATTACACAGCCTCCTCCATGGACAATAACCACAATGTGGTTATATAGTTGCCCTGAGGACGGATCCCTTTACGACCAAGAACCTCCATTCTATTATATACAGATGCAGAGAGCACACGCAGTGTGGAGGACACCACTAGTACAATCCAGGAATATAAATGCATATATCACAGTTCAGCTGCTACTAACATCACAAAGCGATTTCACCTCTCTCCAGGAGCAACAGTCAACACTGGACTGCAGATAGCACAGAGCACAGCAGTGTGAGGACAACCTCCCAATGCACTTGGAGTAAACTACAATCCTGAAATATAAATCCATAATAACCCAGTGTGAGGACACATCTCCATACATACTACCTATCTGACAGTTCCCTCTAACCACCACCAAATACTTTGTTAGGGGACCTATAGGTGATGTCACTATGTGACTGATGATGTCACTAGTTCATGTTTGTCTCATCACTGGCATGTGGCTACTGCCAATAATCCCTGTATATAAATACTCTCGTCTGGTTGCACTTATGTCAAGCAGATCTGCCTAGCTATGTAGTAACGGATGAAATTTACCACTCAGGGTCTGGAAAAGCTGGGTACCAATCATGTAGCAACAGATTCCATCTTCCAACTTTCCCATATACGAACTATACATGACTAGATGGCAACCAACAGAGCTGCCATTATAGTGCCTCTTTACCCAGCTTTTCCAACCACTGAAATGGCATACCAATGCCATAGACTTACATATTTAAACACTTAAGAGTGTGGAGGAAAGTAGGGGACTCTTGCAGGGGACTTGCCCAAGAGCAAATGAAAGGAACTATGATGGACACATGACAACAACCCAGCTTTCCCATGAACAGAAACCATGCCTTTGTTATTGGTGAACAAAACACACCAGCCCAATTTAAGGGATATGCACCAAGCTTTCCCAGTCAAAGATGGCATCATATTGGTCCTCACCCGCTTTTCCAGGGCAGTTACAAACTGAATTGAAATTAACATGTTTTTTTAAGCGAAAGATGCTCCAAAATAGTCAACAGCAGGCGGCCTCGGGGTCCCGGAAATCTTGGCAAGACGTACCTGATAAGAATCCTTGCGAGGACTAGGCCGATCTCATCCCTGGGTTGAGTGTTCATTATAACCTCAGTCATCTCAGCTGATCGCAAGAAATCAGTGCTGCAAGAGAAGAAAGTCATTAAAATTCATCCTCCGCTGATACACTGCAACGAAACATCAGCTCCAAGCCATTCTCCAGGATCCATTATAATTGAAGAGTATTTAATGTCTAAGATCTGATACACTGTAACAAGCTCTGCAGCTGCACGAAGATCCTGGCAATAACGAACACTGATGCAAAGAGCACAGCAGTGTGAGGAAGACCTCCCCCTCCCCCCCAATACAATCCTGGTATATAAATCCACATATCAAGCCCTGCTTCTATTGACAGGCACACAGGTCTGATTCCACATCTCTCCATAGACAATACCCAACAGCCGCACAGAGCACAGCAGTGTGAGGAACACCCTCCCCCCCCCACACACTACAATCTTGGCTTATAAATCCATATATCACATCCGCTGTGCTACTAACAACATACACAAATAATGATTATACATCTTCCAGGGACAACCCAATTCTGGTTGCAGAGAGCACAGAGCACAGCAGTGTGAGGACATACCCCAATTTTACAATCCTAGAAATCACCCGTCCATGACCTAAAATACTTGCAGTGGAACTAATTCGGGAATCAGAATCCCCCAAAAAGTTACATAAGTCCACAAACGTTGCTCAACAGTATCAGTCTGCATTTTTTCAACAACAATTGTGTACGTTTGGTTCTTTGTCACAACAATCCGCAGAGGACAGCTGTAACGTCCACATTGTAATCCTCATGCACGCGCCTTTAAGGCACTTAAAGGGACAGAAAACTATCCGATAGGTTCAGCATCAGCTTTTAGGACATAACCCCAAACTTTACCCTATAATCTCCACTGGTAACGTAACCAATTGAAAATTAGTTAAACTTCTCCTTTAAGGAGATAATGGAAATTATCATGAGAGATTCGCATCTAGTCACATACGGGAAGGCACATGATTTCTGGAAAGTTCTATAAATGTATAGACTAAACCATGAGAAGTGGTAAAGCTTCGTTTATGTTAGTAATGGAGTGTATGTGCTCTGTTATCACCACTTCCATAGGTGGTGATGGATGAGGACTTTATCTCCATACCCACCCTCTTACTCTGCCAGCCGTAGGTGGTACCCCCGATACGTTCCGGGATGAGTGAGTGACCCACCCCCGATACCACGACAGTAGGCGTGTGTGACCCTCAGATGGTCCATAGTGGAACATAGAAACACGTCCCTACGCCTCTATAGGGATGAGCACCTTCTACAAGATGAGATCGCCAAACCCGGCACTCAATCTATAGAGGGGTGGCAAAGTATAAGATATAGGTTTCCACCTTCACTGGGAGGTTATCCAGACTATAACCACCTAGACTCATCCATAGAACCGTAGATGTCTAACATATTAAAGCCCAACCCTATAGAATCAAATATGGTTCTAATACCATAGACCAACCCTATAGAACTACTATAATGGTCTGTACACAACATAGTGAGTCCACCACAGTCTGCCTCATCTGGCGGCTGCCCTCTCATGGTGACCTGATGTTATGGGGTCTCAGTTGCCAAGACGCCCACCACCAGGGTTAATTGTGCTTGACTGTTTCTACAAATAAATAGACAATTCCTTTAAGAAATTCTGAGCCTGACAAGGGTTAACAGGAAGATCTGGGCAGATTTTCTCCGTTCCTTCTCAATGAGCACGAGCCACGGCTGTATTCATCGCGGCCGAGTGTCAATGAGGATTTGGCCGCGACAAGAACAACTTGTCATTCACGCTATACGACCGGGACGCAGGCGAGCGATGACATCAGCTCCACGCCACCATGTATGACATACACCACATACTACTACACCTAAGCATACAGCCTCTGGCCTATAGTTGCCCCCTGTGTGCCCATGGCATCTGCCCTCACCATGGGTAATCTGCCAGCAACCGGGCATCCAGGCGTCTGCATAGTTCAGAGGACTCTGCTATTCCTGCGGTGAGAGATGTACAGAGCTGAATGTGCTGATGGATGCAAGCAGTCGTCCAATAGATTCATCTGCAGTCTGGAGGATACATGTGAATACCAATAGGATGTACACATTCAGCTCTCTACTCTACCTCCCGGTCACACAACTAATGCTATTACTATGGATCACTGCAAGCTCCTTGGCTAGTCTGCCTGCTTCTATGTCAAGAGAGCTCTCCTTGTATACAATGATACCTATATACTAACTAATATACTGTACACAAAACCGTAACACCAGCCCACTGCATGGCAAATACATCACACACGCCTGCAATACCCAGTGCGCTCTCCACCAGACAACATCTCCCAACAGCAGCTTTTTCCTGACAATCCTTACATCACCTTCATGCAAAAGTCTGTAAGAATCAACTACCCCCCGTGTGTCCCAGCAGGCGCCAATATCCCCCAACTACAATTCTAAGCACCCAGCTACCCCGCCGGCCCTCCCATACACCCCGCTCCCTATCCAGCCTGCCCAAGAACACCATTCCTTGGTGTCCTCACCATCTAACACTCCTAAATGCCCACAGCCTGTCCATCTCAGACCCACTGTATCTACACATGGGCTCCATCATGTCTGTAGATCCTCAGTAGTGCAGCCTCCTCTGTATCTACACATGGGCTCCATCATGTCTGTAGGTCCTCAGTAGTGCAGTCTCCTCTGTACCTACACATGGGCTCCATCATGTCTGTAGGTCCTCAGTAGTGCAGCCTCCTCTGTATAACTCAGGATCAGTACAGGATAAGTCATGTCATGTATGTACACAGTAACTGCACCAGCAGCAGAATAGTGAGTGCAGCTCTAGGATATAATGCAGGATAAGTGGGGTCTGGGAATGTGGGAGATCAGGACCATGTCGAGGAAAGTCCTTGACAAGAGGGTTCTGTTGACGCATTTCCAGAAGCCTCTGGCCCTCAGGGATTGCCCAAGTCGGGATCTGGGGGTGGGTTTAGGTCTTTTGAATTCTATCAGGATCCCCCTGAAGTTTTGGGACGTGACTTGGCGCTGCTTCCATGGAAAGCTGTGTACAAGAATATAACTACTATAATACTGCCCCTATGTACAGGAATATAGTAGTTATATTCTTGTACATAGGGGGCAGTATTAGAGTAGTTATATTCTTGTACATAGGGGGCAGTATTATAGTAGTTATATTCTTGTACATAGGGGGCAGTATTATAGTAGTTATATTCCTGTACATAGGGGGCAGTATGATAGTAGCTATATTCTTGTACATAGGGGGCAGTATTACATTGGTTATATTCTTGTACATAGGGGGCAGTATTATAGCACAGGTGGTACATGATCTAGCATCAGGGTGATGTACCTTCTAGTACACTAGTAGCAGGAAGTCACATAAATGATATTTTGGTAAATGATATTTTGTAGGACTGGTCTGGTGGCCGCGGCTTCTCTCTGGTGCTGGTTGCTTCCTCCTCATGTTGTAGATTCTGCTGTCAGATGTTACATTGTGTTTCTGTTACTATTGATAGTGGATACATTTCTGTGTTGACACATTTGTTGTATGTTGATACTATTTCGTGATTGATACATTTCTGTATCTTTTCTTGTTTCACCTTCAGCATGGGCTTGGGTTGTGGATAATAACTTGGGTTCTCTCCTGTTCTGACCATTGATAATTGATCTTCTGGGTTTATGAATATGACAGTAAGGACTGACACGGGATCCGGTGTTGGAATTATAGACGGCTCAGAGACGCGGAGCGGCGGTCTTCATGATGATGGATACGTGGTGGCTCATTATTGGGAGAATCATAGATCAATATTATTTTTATTTTAAGTGGGAAATTGAATTATATTCACAAGTCAGAACTGAGCCGAAATTTTGTAGCAGTCGTCGCAGCGGGCAGGAAGATTACGCTGAACGCTCGGTTACTCCGGTCAGAGAACCGTAAACATTGATAAAACTTAGTCCGGAGTTATTTTTATTATACAGGAAATGTCATCTCTGGAGGCTAATTTTAGCGCGGCGGGTGGGGGGTGTTTATAGAGGAGCTCCAGGTGCGCGGCAAAGCGGCGACCAGTTAATAAAGGAAAAGCGGAAAAAGATGAAATTGCCCTCGTTCTGTTCTAACTCACCGTCCGCACACTGAATACTAATGTGCACAGCCACAAGTTTTTATTTTTGCACAATTTCCTATCAGGGTCCGGTAACATCCTCCTCTGCTTCCATCATCCTCATCCTACATGACTTACCCTGACAGCGTCTCTCAGAAGAGAAAGGTCACATCACGAAGGAGACTCTCCAATATACACACCTACAATGGAAGCGCAATTACCCCGGCATTAAAGAGACGCAGCTTCCATTATGTGGCACTAAGGGAATCTTACTAATGGCCTCGTCACATATAGATACAAGAACTGGAACTAATGTATAGAAGGTCAGAAAGGACATCACTGCTGGAGGACATTACTTATCCTGTACTGATCCTGAGTTACATCCTGTAGATCTTTTATTTTATCTAAAAGTAAAAAAAATAACAATACAAACCAAACATAATATACAATATATACAATATCTTCACACCTAGCAAAAACAATAACTTACAATACACCAAAATGAATAAACACCAAATACCACAACCCCCACCCAACCGATTATCACAACCTAAACCAATAAACAAAGACAAGCCACACCCACAAATAAACATAAATAACCATAAATATACATAAACCCACCCCACACCCTCTAATAACAAACCACCCCACACCCATTTTTTTTTTTAAATATATAATAACAAACACATAATACACATAACACTACACTAAACTAAATCCCTCGCCCGCACCCTCCCCTTCCCCCCAGACACTGGTCTAACGTCCAAAGTTTGCTTTAAGTTGTCCAGACCAGTGCCCAGGGTCAGTTCGTAAATCCCAAAATCCCACCACCATCACCCCCCTCCCAACCCAACACTATGTCCCAAACCCAACTATATACAATATATACAGTATATACAACATAACAAAGAAAACAGAATACAAATAAAACCTGAACAACATAAATACAAACCACATAAAGCCCAGGTTCGGCGCCTGCAAGCCGCTACATCACTACATGCCCAGAACACAAAACAAAACTCTACTGTGCAGCATCAGCCCCAACACCAGGAGCGGAGATGACAGGCTAAGGGACACTAAAGGAGAACCCCCTCCAAAGGAGATAGGCCCTCCCCGTGCCCAGCCTCTCATACTCCAGAGAGCGCACCTTCACCAGGTCACCCAGAATGTTCCTAACCACCTCATCCACCGGGAGGATTTTACGCTGCGTCGAGTGTAACCCTGTACCCCATTACTGTGTAGTGCCCCTCACAGATGTGTAACCCACTATACCACCACTGTGTAGTTTCTCTCACAGATGTGTACCCATGTACCCCAATACTGTACAGAGACCCTCACAGATGTGTAACCTTGTACCCCACCACTGTGTAGTGCCTTCACAGATGTGTAACCCAGTACCCCTCTACTGTGTAGTGCCCGTCACAGATGTTTAACCCAGTATACCACCGCTGTGTAGTTTCCCTCACAGATGTGTAACCCTGTAGATCTTTTATTTTATATAAAAGTTAAAAACATAACAATACAAACCAAACATAATATACAATATCTTACCTGCTGGTCCAGCCCCATTCACACCTAGCAAAAAACAATAACTTAAAATACACCGAAATGATTAAACACCAAATACCACAACCCCCACCCAACCGATTATCACAACCTAAACCTAACCAATAAACACACCCACAAATAAACATAAATGACTATAAATATACATAAACCCACCCCACACCCTCTAATAACAAACCACCCCACACCCATTTTTTTTTTTTAAATATAATAACAAATACACACAACACTCCCCTATCCTGGGACCTCGTGACAGCATTGAAGTCCCCTCCAAAGACCACCTGCCGACTTGTAAAAAGGTAGGGCTTGATCCTCATAAAGAGACACTACCTGTCCCACTTGGACTGGGGACCATAGATGTTAATTAGGCGAAGTTCTTGTCCCTTCATGAGGACATCCAGGATCAGGCACCTCCCCATTTCTAACTCAATAACTCGTTGGCATTCTACCGGTGTGGTAAAAAGGACCACCACTCCGCTATACGGCTCGGCCGCAAGAGACCAATAGGAAGGCCCGTGTCTCCATTCCCTCTTAGCTTTAAACACGGCCGCCAAATCTGGCAGCCTGGTCTCCTGCAAAAATAAAATGTCGGCTTCAACACGGCCGAGAAAATCAAAGGCCGCAAATCTAGCCGCATCAGACTTAATGCTGGCGACATTAATGGACGCCAGCGCCAGCGGAGTGGGTGCCGCCAGCATGAGTGATGGAGTTGGACGGGTTTCTTTTTACCCATCTTACCACCACCCTCGGGAAATGAACACCCCCTTTTTAGACATATTGTGGTGTCCATATCCCTCACCTCTGATGCTTCAGGGGCAGATCCAGGACCTGCCCCCACATCCTCGTCTCCAGACTCTGGGCCAGTCTCCCCTCCTGAAGACCCTGACTCCCCAGGGGGAGACTCGGCACCCCCTGCAGGCCCCTCCGCCACCTCTGGCCCTTCACCCTCAGCCCCTCCATCGGCAGGAGAGGCTCCATCCAGGGCCAGGAATCGATTTGAAAGTTCGACCAGCGGGGGGGCCACCACACAAAGCGCACTTCTGCACTTGGCAGCTGGCGCTAAAGTGGGTGGGGTCACCGCACCTGTGACAGACCTTCGGCTGCCCCTGGTAGAAAATCAGAATTCTGTCTCGCCCAAGAAAGGCTGAAGAAGGAATGTGGGCGACTGTGCCGCCTGAACACTTCAACTTCATCATGAAGGTCCAGGCCCCAGACCAAATGCCAAATTCATCGCGGTTTTTCTGAGGTACCTGTACAACCTCACCATAACGACTTAGCCAAGTCATGATGTCCATGCAAGAAAGTGACTCGTTACGGGTCAAAACGGTCACCTTCTTGACTGCGTTTTGGCGAGACACTGCTTGCACAGCAAAGTCTCGCCATGCGGGCTCGTTCTTTGCCAGCTCATAATTCGACCAGAAGAGCTCTAAGCCCTCCGGCCGAACAAAGCTGACATCGAACTCCGGAGTACCATAAGGATGTATCAGGGCAAAGATGTCACTAGCCCTGAAGTTCATCTTCAGGAGGAGCTCCACCACCCTTGACCTGGGTGGGCATGCGTCACTGCCCCTCCAGCGAAGACGAACCACATTCCTACGGGCAGCTCCGGGCCCGGTTGTGGGTAAAGACCATACAGTCTCTCCCCCCCTTTTCTCTTGGAAATTTGAGTCACTGTTGCCTTTCTATCAGCTCGAACCAGTCTGCCCATTCTCCTCTGACCTCTGGCATCAACAAGGCATTTCCGCCCACAGAACTGCCGCTCACTGGATGTTTTTTCTTTTTCGGACCATTCTCTGTAAACCCTAGAGATGGTTGTGCGTGAAAATCCCAGTATATCAGCAGTTTCTGAAATACTCAGACCAGCCCTTCTGGCACCAACAACCATGCCACGTTCACAGGCCACAAATCACCTTTCTTCCCCATACTGATGCTCGGGAGAACTGCAGGAGATTGTCTTGACCATGTCTACATGCCTAAATGCACTGAGCTGCCGCCATGTGATTGGCTGATTAGAAATTAAGTGTTAACGAGCAGTTGGACAGGTGTACCTAATAAAGTGGCCGGTGAGTGTGTATATATATATGGTCATTTATCTGTTTTTCCTCTTCTTAAACCTTTTGTGAGCCTTTTTTTTATTTGCACCTCATTTGTATTTTGGAGTCTCCGCTCTTTGTCATATGCACTTTTTTTAGGTGCAAATTTTCACGCAACTTGTATTGTCTTTCCTATGCAAGGATTACGGAGAATAAACAGAGAAGGAAGGAAAGAAATTCCGGATGTGAAATTTGGGAGTGAAACTAAAGGCCGCCATTCCTGATCAGACTCTGTGCCGCACCATTATTGTCATTTACTATAATGGGTTAATTTGCCTTTTGATGATTTCCTACAGTGGCTGAAAAGCTCATTTCCTAAGTTGTCAGCAGCAGAAAATGGAGTTGTTGAGCAGCGCTCCGTGTGACAGGCGGCTTTTCCAGTTCTGTTCTCACCTATTGATATTCAATTACACAGCATGGGCCTGTACCGCGCCTTCCGCACAGCGCCATAGGCCTCCCCCTCACCTACATTATACACAGGAGACATACAGGAGCTCCGAAACCTGCAGACAGGACAAAGATAACGCAGCCCAGAGAATTAACCCTTCTAGGGTCATATACTGATAGTACAGGAACTAGCACTAGAGTCTTAGCATTACATAGTGGTACAAAATGCAATTATCTAAGCCTATTGTACTGCAGAGCTGCACTCACTATTCTGCTGGTGCTGTCACTGTGTACATACATGACATTACTTCTCCTGTACTGATCCTGAGTTACATCCTGTATTATACCCCAGAGCTACACTCACTATTCTGCTGCTCGTGCAGTCACTGTGTACATACATGACATTACTTATCCTGTACTGATCCTGAGTTACATCCTGTATTATACTCCAGAGCTGCACTCACTATTCTGCTGGTGCAGTCACTGTGTACATACATGACATTACTTATCCTGTACTGATCCTGAGGTACATCCTGTATTATACCCCAGAGCTGCACTCACTATTCTGCTGCTGGTGCTGTCACTGTGTACATACATGGCATTACTTATCCTGTACTGATCCTGAGTTACATACTGTATTATACCCCAGAGCTACACTCACTATTCTGCTGCTGGTACAGTCACTGTGTACATACATGACATTACTTCTCCTGTACTGATCCTGAGTTACATCCTGTATTATACCCCAGAGCTGCACTCACTATTCTGCTGCTGATGTAGTCACCGTGTACATACATACATGACATTACTTATCCTGTACTGATCCTGAGTTACATCCTGTATTATACTCCAGAGCTGCACTCACTATTCTGCTGCTGGTGCAGTCACTGTGTACATACATGACATTACTTACCCTGTACTGATCCTGAGTTACATCCTGTACGCCATCATGAGTGATTGAGTTAGACGGCTTTTTTCTTACTATTTCCCTTCCCCCTACTGTCCTCTGAAGATGATCCCCTTTCTTTTTTCTCATTAGATTTAGGGCAACTTCTCTTTAACGAAATTGAGGTGTCCATATTATTACTGGCCCCCAAGGACCCACCCGGACCACCCTCTCCTTCGTCCTTGTCTCCTGACTCTGAGTCAGTCTCCCACTCTGAGGACCCAGCGTCCCCAGAGGATAGAGACTCGGCGCCCCCTGCAGGCTGCTCCGCCGCCACCTCCAGAACCCCACCCTCAGCCCCTCCTTCCGAGGAGGCGATCTCATCGAGGGTGAGGAACCGGTTGGAAAGCTCAACCAGAGGAGAGGAAGTTTTCCCTTCCTTAGGTACCTTAGATAGGACGCGTTTTTTCTTTTTCTGCTTGCGCTTATTTTCTAGCCAAATCCTGTTATCCTCATCCATACTCTCATAATGGGAGGACGTGGAGGACATGGCACCTTTCTCGCGCTCCATCCTCCTGACCTCCTCATCCAACTCATCATCCCTCAGGGCCTCAGTAGCAAGACCAGCCTCTGAGGAAGGACCAAGGGTCACCCCAGCAACCTGAGGCTTCCCCAGTTCTCTCCCTTTTTGTCTGGCTTCAAGCCGCCTCAACTGAGAAGGTGACTTATTCTTGCTTTTCTTCACAGGCCCCTCAGCTCCTCCACCTCTGCTGGTACCTTCCCCAGCAGAAGCAACCTCATGGCTCTCCTCCACTGGGGTCACAACCGCATTGGCAAAGGAGCGAGGACAACGGCTGAAAGGGTGACCGAGCTCACCACACAGGTTACACCTAATGTCCTTACAGGATGCAGCGAGATGACCTAGCCCACCACACAAAGCGCACTTCTGCACTTGGCAGCTGGCGCTAAAGTGTGTGGGGTCACCGCACCTGTGACAGACCTTCGGCTGCCCCTGGTAGAAAATCAGGATTCTGTCCCGCCCAAGAAAGGCTGAAGAAGGAATGTGGGCGACTGTGCCGCCTGAACACTTCAACTTCATCATGAAGGTCCAGGCTCCAGACCAAATGCCAAATTCATCGCGGTTTTTCTGCGGTACCTGTACAACCTCACCATAACGACTTAGCCAAGTCATGATGTCCATGCAAGAAAGTGACTCGTTACGGGTCAAAACGGTCACCTTCTTGACTGCGTTTTGGCGAGACACTGCTTGCACAGCAAAGTCTCGCCATGCGGGCTCGTTCTTTGCCAGCTCATAATTCGACCAGAAGAGCTCTAAGCCCTCCGGCCGAACAAAGCTGACATCGAACTCCAGAGTACCATAAGGATGTATCAGGGCAAAGATGTCACTAGCCCTGAAGTTCATCTTCAGGAGGAGCTCCACCACCCTTGACCTGGGTGGGCATGCGTCACTGCCCCTCCAGCGAAGACGAACCACATTCCTACGGGCAGCTCCGGGCCCGGTTGTGGGTAAAGACCATACAGTCTCTCCCCCCCTTTTCTCTTGGAAGGCTGCCAGGCCATGCCTGTCTGTCCAGAAGGACAGATCAATATCTCTCCCCTCTACATTGATTGACTTTTCCCCTCTCCTGAGAGCCTCCAGAAGACGCCTTTGCAAAACGCTATTCCCAGAGTCAGGAGACAAGGAGTTAACCCCACTTGCCCCAGCGGTGACACTCGCATAGCTCCTTATGGGAGCGGCCACCACTGGGGGTGCAGATGGACCAGCACTCACACCAGGATCCCCCTCAGCACCATTCACCACCCCCACATTCACCACACTATGTGCATTACTGCCTCGCTTCCCTGCATCACTCACACCAGCTGGGCCAGGAGGACCTGGGGTTGCCTCGGCGTCACTGGACACTGGGGGTAGAGCCACCTCCATAGCTGATACAGCCTGAGAAGAGGCAGCTCCAACCCCGATCTTAAAGGTGCCCTCTGCCTCATTGGCATTAACCCCTTGTTGACCAGCTATTTTAATGTTTGTGCACCGCTGCTCACTAGATGCATGAGGTCTCTTATCTTTATGAAGTCCGGAAAGTCTCTTGTTACCATCTCCTGGGTCTGATGACCCAATGCAAAATAATATTTTTCCTGTGCCCTTTCCTGCAGGCTGCACAGGACGCTTGGGAGGCGCTGCACCACAAGCCCCAGCAGCCCCATCACACTGCCGCTGCTTACCGGAGCAAGCAACAGCCACAGCGCTAGGGGCCACAGGAGCCACTGCCCCTGGCACAGGGCCACCCCCCCCTCCCACTGGGGGGCAGCGCACAGTACCAGGACCTGCTGGATCCCCCTCACTGTCCGGCCTTTCAGCCGATGCCTTCCCTGCACCATCCTTGCTACTACAAACAAGGCTGGTGCTCTGCGCCATGATGGAACGTGGCTTTGCAATCTCCCCGCACCCTGGCACCGAGTCCACTGCAGGATTCGTGCTGGGCTGGGCAACGGGGCCTACACGACAGGCTGGCACTGCTGCCCGCCCGGAGGGAACAGGGAGGGGACGAAACACCAGATTCACCTCCTGAGACGCCTTGATCTTCCTGGCTCTCTTCTTTCTCTTTAGGTCGTCATCTGGCATATCATCGCCGAAGGAAAAGTTCTGGAGGTGAACTGGGGACTCGAGCTGTCGGATCTGAGCCATTAGCGCCCCCCCCTGACCACTGTCATCACTTTCCTCCTCCAGGTTGGCAGAGCCGCAGCCTGATGGTAATGGCGCTTGCTCCGCAGGCAGCCTGTCGTGCGAGGCCTGCTGGTGTTGGTGCAGGCCACCAGACGGACACGGCAGGTCTTCCTCATCCTCCTCATCATCGCCATCGCCTTCATCCGCCTGGATGTGAAGCCCCTTCAGCTTTCTCAGCTTCTCCTGGCGCATGTCATCAAACCTCGCATCATTCTCCAACTTTTCCCTGAATGGACCGCTGTGCTCCCGGATCAACCGTCGTTTTTCCTGCAGAGCGGTGACCTCGGCTTTAAGTCTGTCAATGGTGTTAAGAAGATCAGACTTTTTCTTCTGTGTAGCCACCCCCGCTAGGGCCAAGGTCTCACGTATCTCCTCCTGGAGCCTATTCAGCGCCTTGCCAGCTTCCTCGTACTCACGGAGGTGCTCAGCAATCCGGGAGCCATAGATGGTAGCAGACTCCCGGACCTTTAGATGTCCCCATGCTTTTTGCACACCTCCGTGAGCACCCAGCTTTCCAGCTGAACCACCCAACTTTCCCGCACAGTCACTCAGCTTTCCAGGAGGAGCACTCAGGCTGATGTTACTTGCCTTGATCTTCTGTGTTCCAGAGACCTTGCGGCTTCCCTGGGTCTTGGGGGTGGCAGCCGAGGTCACATCGCTGCGTCCTTGGGTCCGGGCAGATCTTCTCACCCCCTCCATGTTGGCCGGTATCTGGCTTTTCCTGCCCCCCGCCGGCCTGGTCCGAGAGGCAGAAGCCTGGGATTTGCCTGGTTCACTCATCCCAGAAAACCCACTCCCTCCCTGGGGAGGAGAGAGCAGGCCTGGGTGGATTGGTCTTCCACCAGGTGGTGCAGGAGCTCAGTCACAGACAACCACACCCGTCAGCAGTTCACAGGGGAATGAGCCAGCACGAACTATTCTGCTGGTGGTGCAGTCACTGTGTACATACATGACATTACTTATCATGTACTGATCCTGAGTTACATCCTGTATTATACCCCAGAGCTGCACTCACTATTCTGCTGCTGGTGCAGTCACTGTGTACATACATGACATTACTTATCATGTACTGATCCTGAGTTACATCCTGTATTATACCCCAGAGCGGCACTCACTATTCTGCTGGTGCAGTCACTGTGTACATACATGACATTACTTATCCTGTACTGATCCTGAGTTACATCCTTAGGCTACATTCACACGATGTATGCCCGCTGTACCATAGTACGGCGGGCATACATCTGCGCTGCGGAGAGGAGCAGGGGATGCACGCTGCTCACCCCACCCCTATCGATAGGAAGATACAGCGCATGGCGCCGTATCACGGGAAAAGATAGGACATGTCCTATCTTTTATCGGGCTACGAAGCGGTACGGTGCTGCACGTGAGTCCATAGTAGTGTATGGGGGGCGTATATCGGCCGTACATACGTCGGCTGTATATATATCCCCCATACATGTGTGTGAATGTAGCCTAACATCCAGTATTATACCCCAGAGCTGCACTCACTATTCTGCTGCTGGTGCAGTCACTGTGTACATACATGACATTACTTATCCTGTACTGATCCTGAGTTACATCCTGTATTATACTCCAGAGCTGCACTCACTATTCTGCTGCTGGTGCAGTCACGGTGTACATACATGACATTACTTATCCTGTACTAATCCTGAGTTACATCTAGTATTATACTCCAGAGCTGCACTCACTATTCTGCTTTGGTAATTCTCATTTCTCTTTGGTTTTCCAGGTAGTCTGCAGGTGAGATATAAACTTGGTAAGGACGGATCCTTTGTATTCACATTAGACTCTGAGAGACTGGACAACCGGAGACTTCATCATGTAAAGATCAGCAGAGAAGGACGGGAATTAACTATTCAGGTACAGACCGAGACCTTTCTAAATGTGGAAGAATCTTTCTGTTTGTGGTTATTTAGATGTTTTTGTGACCTTCTATGACTCCGCCTCCTGCGCTGTCTATAACAGATGTAAGAAATTTACATTGTAACTAAAAGCAAAACTTCTTTATTCAATCGCAACAATGTAAATCCTTGAAACGTTCTTCTTACCCCTTTAATAGTCCTAATAAGACTTGTAGTCATTGCAGAGGTTCATTAGCTGCATCTTTTTCATCTGTATGTGCATGTATGGCTCTGTATCCGTATTTTTGGCCGTATACAATGCACAACCGTATGCAGCCTGTATGCAATCCATATGTTATACATTCACTTCTAGGGGCTTACAGATGCAAATACACAAGAAAATAGGACATGCTCTATGCAGGCAGTCCCCGGGTAGGGTCTGTAGGTTTGTTCTTAAGTTGAGTTTGTATGTAAGTCGGAACTGTATATTTTATCATTGTAATCCCAGCCAGAACTTTTTTTGTCTCAGTGACAATTGTATTTTAAAAATGTTGGGTTGTCATAAGAATCAGGATTAACACTAAAGCTTCATTACAGACCCTGTGATATCTGTTAAAGCTGTTTATTGTAGCCTAGGACTAAAGTACAATAAATTACCAATATCCAGAGGTCCGTTTGTAACTAGGGGTCGTATGTAAGTCGAATGTTCTTAAGTAGGGGACCACCTGTATTTTTTGTACAGCTCAAAAACGGTACAGTGCCCTGCTTAGTGGTTAGCATTACAGCCTTGCAGCGCTGGGGACCGGGGTTCATGTCCCAGGGTGAACATCTGCAAAGAGATTTTATGTTCTCTCTGTGTTTACGTGGGTTTCCTCCGGATCTTCCGGTTTCCTCCCACACTCCAAAACATACTGGTAGGTTGCTTAGATTTTGAGCTTTGTTATTCTGTTATTCCCCTCTTCTATCATGTTATAACAGGGCTTTAGCCAATAATTATGGAATTCAAAAAATTTGACATTTCCAGTGAAAGGTTTTAGGTAATTGCAGGAGCGGGGACACAAAGTGCATTTGAAGGAAGGATCATTGCAAATATTTAATAACATACTATTTTTATTTGAACTTGTAAATAGACAGAATTGTACAATGTATCATGTTTTGTATCATACGGCTGCAGCATCAATACAAACCTATGTGTCACCATAGCAACATTCTATTTCTGTCTCATACGTCTCCCGTATTCTGTGCTCCTACCAGGATGTATGACACAATGGAGTCTTATACAAGAATGAAGGATTTTGTTTGTAGTCTGTTGCCATAGAAGCATCACTGATCTACATAAAAGACCACATATTAAATCAAAAGGAGACCCTGAGACTGATAAGATTTCATAATTATTGCATCTAATGCACTGCTTTGGATTTTAGATTGACAAAACAATAAAGCAGAAGCAGAACTTCTCATCAGACGTCTACTTCAAGGCTCTGAAGTCTCTGACACTGGGGAAGGTTCTGGGTGAGTCTTTGGTTCTATACTACAAGAATGTAACTACTATAATACTGCCCTCTATGTACAAGCATATAACTACTATAATACTGCCCCCTATGTACAGGAATATAACTACTATAATACTGCCCCCTATGTACAAGAATATAACTACTATAATACTGCCCCCTATGTACAGGAATATAACTATACTGATCCTGGGCTACATCCTGTATTATACTCCAGAGCTGCACTCACTATTCTGCTGCTGGTGCAGTCACTGTGTACATACATGACATTAGTTATCCTGTCCTGATCCTGAGTTACATCCTGTATTATACCCCAGAGCTGCACTCACTATTCTGCTGTGAGTTACTCTGTACAGTGACTTTCCTTACCCCTGCCACTCTTCTTGCTCACGTTGCAGACATTGCGTCTATAATTTAGTT